>JAYMTE010001788.1:0-12454 GCA_036897545.1 Pelargonium fulgidum
ACGGGACCCTCCCCCCCCCCAATGAACCCCTTCCGCCACCACCACAGCCACTCTCTGCTTTGCCTACCCTCTCCCATGCATCGTCGGCGACTCCAATCGTCTTTTCCGCAACCCTGACGCCATTCCCCATCTTCTCCATGTTCTTTGCTACTGCATCAGAGCCAAGCATACTACCTGGTGCTTGAGTCATAGCTTTGGATCTAGTCTCTAAAGTTGCAAACGTGAATGAGAACTGATGCCCTAGAAAACCCTAGTTTTCACCTCTCCCTTGAGAGAACCCTAACCGCTTATTAAATTTTTTTTATTTAAGGCTCATATTTTTTAATTGAAAAAATGATAAATATTAAATATTAACTATATATTTTTAACGGTTAAGTTCATATTTAATTTGAAAAGAAACATTAAACTCAATTTCAAAATAAATCTTACTATTTTATGTTAAGTGTGTTGCACGTGCATTGCACGAATCTTAAAAATATAATTTATAATGCAATTTAATTACAACAATATAAAAATTATTATTTTCATTGTTAAGAGATCACGGTAGAATCCCGCTTAAGGCCCCCACAAATGTTGAGACGCCTTTGTTTACTTAAGGCGGCAACAAGATCTAAATTCTTGACTTTTGGATCAACCATAGTCAAGTGAAAACCAAATGGTGAACCCGCTTGACTGTTTATTAAAACATGCCATGAATGAGTTATATAACTAATCTCACAACCCACATATTATTAAAGAACATAATTTTGTAAGTACAGTGTTTTGAGTCTTGTAAAACTACTCATAAATTGATCAGTTTGTGTCATATAATTCAACCCATATATTAATTGAGTCATTTTTATAAAAAAAGTATTGACATTTGTGTTTGAAACACGTGAAAACACGTGTTTGGAACACTTTGCAAATATATATTGAAAGTTGGTAACAGAACATTAAGGCTATGTTTGGTACCCATGAATGGAATGGAATGAAAAGCCCATTCAAGCTTTTTTTTTTCTTTTCATGTGTTTGGTGAAACCATGAATGGGTAGAAAGCCCATTCCATAAAGCAAGCCCATTCTACCTTTTCCTTGAAAGTTCATTCCTTACTAAATTGGTGGGAATAGTGATTCTAGGTTATCATAGAATAAAATTATATTGATTAAATTACAAAAATAACCTTATCTTTAATTTAGAGTTCTCTGTATATTAAACTTTCAAATCAACTAAAAATTCTCTACCTAAAATTCACGTTAGTTAGGATTCGGTCATCACAGAAAGATTTAGACTTTCTTCTTCTTCTTCATACGATTCTTCTTCTTCTTCTTCAAACATTCTTCGGCTCATCGTCATCTAGTAAGTCTTCTTCCCCGTTAAACTTGAGTTTATTTACTATATTAATATATTGTCTACACTTTTGTTTGTTTAAGATTACTTGATTCCTAATATTTTCATGAATGAAAAGATCCTGAATTTTTTTGACTTGAATATGAACTCTAGTCTTATATTTTTCTAGTTTTCGCACATTGTGTTGTACTTCTTCAAATTCTGTAATATCCAAATTACCATCTTTTATGTATTGCTTTAGTATAAATTAAGAACTTTGTAACTCTTTCTTCTATAGAAATTAGTAGTGTTGTATAAGTTTGTGTATAACTAGATCTCAAATTCAATGCTTTGACTTAAAAATGTTTCCCGTAAGAGAGTGCATGCAAAATTAAAGGAGACATCACTAATATATTTAATTTAATGCTTATGCCATTATCTCTGTGTATTTAGTCTCAGACTTTGGTTAAGCTTTATTCAAATATAGTTTTCTTTTTAAGTCTTAACTTCAAAGCTGCAACAACGAATTAGTTTATATTTAAGTGAAGTAAGAGAGGTTTGAAACTCTTTAATACTCTTCTTGCTTAAGTCTCTGGTTCATCTTTTTATTTTATTAATTTAAACAAACACGAAAACATAAGCAAATCGTAAAAATCAACAACCACAATGAGATAAAATAAAATTTTTAATTCTGAAAGATATAAGTATAGAAGGAAGTCATGTGATTTCCTTGTTATATAGATTATGTGTGTCTTTGCCTTAGTTAAAAGGCTTCTTATATTACCGGAACCAAATATAGATTGAAAATTACATTCATTTCTATTTCAATGTTTCATTAGTGTTTTCTTTTAATATACATGAATGTTAACTTATTTATATTATAACATATTTATATAATTTTATATATTGCAGTTATGGCTCGTTTGAGTGCGCAGTCAAAGAAATTATATAGACAAAAAAAATTAGCAGCATTTATATTATGCTGGCAAGATTTAGAATATGCAGTAAATTGGAGGTTTCAATTAATTTGTTGTATATTGAAACTTTATATTACAAAAAAATCATTAAGTTCTAGATACATTATGAACTTCTATACTAATAGAAGTAATATATACAATTTAGTTTATAAAAGCGAGGACACGTGTGTCGATAATCTTAGAATGGATAGACATACATTTGTTAAGTTGTGCTCAATGCTTCAAAATTTGGGTGGTTTGAAAGATTCCAAAAATATGATGGTAGATGAGCAAGTAGCAATGTTTTTACACATTCTTGCTCATCACGTCAAAAATCGTGTAATCAAATTTCGATTCGCACGGTCAGGCGAGACAGTTAGTAGACATTTTCATGAAGTATTGAATGCTGTCATTCGTTTATACAAAGATTTACTCAAGAAACCAGAACCAGTTGGTCCAAACTCAACAGATCCAAAGTGGAAATGGTTTGAGGTACATAAATCTTTCACATATAATATGTAATGTATAGTTTATTAACGATGTCCACATGTCTAACTTTTTAATTCCTTTTTAATTTAAAAATATATACTAGAATTGTCTTGGAGCTTTAGATGGGACATACATCAAAGTAAGAGTGTCTGTTGAAGATAAACCTCGATATAGAAATAGAAAAGGAGAAATTGCGACAAATGTCCTAGGAGTATGTTCACAAGATATGCAAATCACATACATATTATCTGGTTGGGAAGGATCAGCCGCTGATGGTAGAATACTTCGAGAAGCAATAAGTAGAAGAAATGGATTAAAGGTTGCACGTGGTAAGAAATATATATAACAAAACTCACTATAATTATAATGTCATGTTTGATTATTTTAACATAATTAATTCTTTTAAGTAATTAATAGGTTACTATTACCTCGTTGATGCTGGTTACACAAATTGTGAAGGATTTCTTGCACCATATAGAGGTCAAAGATATCACTTGAATGATTGGAGAGAGGGTCGCATACCAACTAATCCTCGTGAATTTTTTAATATGAAACATTCATCGGCAAGAAATGTGATAGAAAGATGTTTCGGACTGTTAAAACTACGTTGGGCGATTCTTAGAAGTCCTTCTTACTACCCAATTAAAATACAAAATCGAATAATCATAGCATGTTGTCTTCTTCACAATTTTATTAGAAGAGAAATGCAAATTGATCCAATGGAAGATAGACTGGAAATAGAACATCAAGCTTCAACTGAAGTGCACGACGACTCCATTACAAACATTGAAACATCAGATGCATGGAGCAATTTTAGAGAAAATTTAGCAATTAGCATGTATAATAATTGGTTGGAAAGTAGATAGTTATAATTTTATTGTTCAAGATATGTTATTTGGTTGAACGTTGTTATTTGTTTTTTTGAAATGATAAATAAATATTTGTAATAAATTATTTTGAAGTGATTTAAATTATTCATGCTCAGGTTTTTTTTTGTTAACTTTATCTTATTTTTTTTATACATATTTGTGTATACTTTTTTCTTCAGCAATGGAGTCACATAAAGTAGAAAATTTGAAAGAGGATGCGGGTTCTGAAAAGAGGTATTGGACAATGGAGGAAGACCAAGAGCTTATTAATGCTCTTCTTGATTTATTAAATGCTGGAAAATATCAAGCAGAAAATGGATTTAAGCCCGGACACTATAGGGCCGTTGAAGAGAAACTTGCTATTTCCTTACCAAAATCAAATATAAAGTCAAATCCACATATTATTTCAAGGATGAGAACTCTTAAAACTCAATTTAACATGGTTCATGACATGATAGCCGGACCAAACACTAGTGGTTTTGGATACGATGAAAGCAAACAGTGTGTTGTTGCTGAGAAAGAAGTTTGGGATTCTTATCTGCAGGTATGTGCAACTCATATGTATGTATATAATTGGTAATACAATTTATTTTATATTTTATTAAACTTTATACTTTAAATTTTGTAGAGTCATAAAAAAGCAAAAAGGTTTAGAGGAAGATCATTCCCTTTCTACAAGGAATTATGCAGAATATTTGGAAAGGACCGTGCGACAGGTAAGATTGTTGACTCGGCAGCTGATATTGTAGAAGACTTGGATAGAGAGGTTATTGACAATGATATGCAAAAAGAAAAAAATATTTTCAATGATGACGTAGATGAGATTGATATGACAATGTTTGCTAAATCATATGATATTAGCAAACAATGTGATATGAATTCGAAAAAGAAAAAAAGAAAAGTAACAGATGCTACAGAGAATGCGATACTTGAAGTATTAGAAAAGTCAGCGAATCTTATTAGCTCAAAGATGGAGGCAAGTAGTGAACGTCTTAGTCGAGCAATTGAGGATGCATCAATGAATGAATTGAAGAGTAAAATCAATAGCGAGTTAATGCAATTGAAAGGTTTAAGTTTGATGGAGCGCCACAAAGCTGTTATCAAAATTGGATGTGATCGCGATTTAACTCAATTATTTTTCTCAATTGATGAGAATGAGAAAGAGGATTGGGTGAAAATTGTTATATCATGATTTGTGGTATTGTATTTTGCAATATGCTAGTTTGTGTTTTAGAATTTGCAAACTTATTTTAGAAATTTGCGGATGTTACATAACTTTTTTGGAACATAAATTATGTTTTGCTTGGATACTTGATGATGATTAATCAATATCTTTTTATTTTGATCAAGCTTTGGTTTGAATAGCATGAATGTGATGTTAATTTTATTTATCAGATATGAACATGGTTTTTGTTTTTGAAAACCAACAACATATATTTATTGATATGTACATGGTTATTAGTTTTGATTTGTGAATGTTATTTTTTTTGTTTTGTATATCCTAATATTATTAGAAACATTTGTCATGACATTTATTTTTAGAAATGTGTTTATGGATATTTTGGTAAAATTAATCAATATTCTTTTCATTATGATGTATCAAACAATGGAATAAACATTTTGGCATGAATAAAAAAATATTTCTAGGTCTGTACCAAACATGCATATTGGAATGACTATTCTAGCTGTAAAAGTATTCAGCCTAGAATAGTAATTCCATTATATTCCATTCCCACGTACCAAATGTAGCCTAAGAATCACTAATCAAGCAATTAGTGAAAATTATAATTGGTAATAATCACCAATCAAGTTATTAATTAAAATTGTAACTGGCAATCATCACTCAAATTAATAATACTTTCTTCTTTTTTTTCATTACAACATTTTATATACCTGCTGGTTACAGCTATTACAAGGCTTTTTGTTTATCCAGTAGGGTCACTAGTTTCCTTTTACTATACATAATTATATAAATTTATAATTTATATTAAACTAATTGTTCACTCTCATTATAAAAATGTCACGCATTAATTAATTTTCTAAATAGAAAAATAGTTATAAAAAAATTATCAATAATATTCATCACACAAGTTCATTAGAATGTTTTATATTTTGGTACAAAAAGAGCACATTAGCCAACCAAGTAATTTTTTTAATATATTATTTTAGAATGACTTTTAAATTTCAAAATACAGTAACACCTTCTTGGGTTGACATTATTTTTAATATATTATTTTGTGTATCATAAGTTTAATTTTATTTACAAAAAAAAAAAATTATACTTGAAATTTTGTCACAATATTTAATGCTTCAAGTGCGCTTCTAAATGCATGTTTAATAAGGATCAAACCCAAAAATTCTTTCGACAAAACTAATAATGCGTTGTTGGGTTGAGCCATAAACTATTGGCAGATCGGAGGATTTTAAAATCGAGGATGCGTAACCACTTTTTTTTTTACGTATTAGACTTGTCTCTAACCTTGATGCACGTTTTTTTTTGTTTGGTTATAATAATACAGTACTTTTTTTTTTTATGTTTGTTCATACAAATATTTATATTTGTTTCCACAATAATTTTGAAATTTTTAGTATACTCCTAAAAATTTGCCTTTTTCACTCATCATTATCCCTATAATATTTAAAATATTTGAATTTACACTCAACCGTTATATAATCACATTTTTATCCAATCTCTAAAATTTATGAATAATTTCGCATATTATGTTTTTACTTTGTCTAGAGAAAAAAACTTTGTGACACAATTTCTTAGGTGCATGACAATATATATTTAAATCAATTGAAAGTTTTTTTTGAAAGGAAATCAATTGAAAGTTAAAAAATCAAAATGGGGCATTTAGAATGTACATAAAAAAAAAATATAAAACAAATAAGTCGTTTACTAATTGTATATATGAAGATTGAAGCAACAAATATATATATAATTAACAACATTTCAAAAAAATAATAAATTTAACAATGAAAAATATTAAATAATTGTACGTTGGATCCAAGAACCTTATTTTTTTTTATTGCATTTAGATAATGGACAATACTTGTCCAATTACAATTATTTTCTCTACATTGTTAGGTTAACGACATAATATAGATAATTATTTATAAAGAGAAACAATTAAATGGTTCATGGTTAAATATTTAGACTCCAAGCTTTTTGCTGCATTGATTGTCTTTGCAGCCACCAACACATGCCACCATTTTCTTTGTATCTGTAACATCATAAAACATATAATAAGAAGAAAAGTAAATATATAAAAACTAGTTTTTTTAGTAATAAATTTCTTACTATATTTATAAGAATATGCAAATATAGCAATGTTAATGCAATTGAGAGAACTGAAACTATGTTTGTACCTTGAACAAGATCGGGTTTAACGCATTGTTGAATCGAACAACCAAGATTACAATAGTGATCGAGAACACCATAAACCTTGTTTTCTTGAAAATCATGACGTTTGTGTAAACATTTCATCAAACATTTTACTCCACACTGCAACGCTCGTGTCAGCAAACTATCTCCGAAGATCATGCATTTGCCCATGCAAAAAGCATAGCACCTTGGGAACTTGTGAGTTTTATTATTAGTAGAAACTTGTTGGGCATCAACATTTTCAGTATCAGCACGAACATAAGACGTCAACAACATGATCACAATCATCGAGATAGCAATCGTCTTGCTTCCTACAACCTTCATTGTGGGGAGATTGAGAAGGTTGACACAATTTATGATCAAGACTAACAATTAGAATCACCCACAAACTCTCACATGAATTCCAAGTTCATGAGCAATTTATACACACAAAAATGGGCACAATTATGGTATGTGTCCCATGATTAGTGGAACAGAGTATTGATTGGATATTATCCAATTGAAAATTATTTGTAATTGAATTTCAAAAGTTAGAATAAAACATGTGTTAAATTGTGATATCATCATTAAGGAGACAAATAAGATGATAAGAATCACTAATCAAGCAATTAGTGAAAATTATTATTGGAAATAATCACTAATCAAGCAATTAGCCAAAATTATAAGGGGCAATAATCATTAAAATTGATTGCATTTTTTATTTATCATTTCAACAATTTTACATTCTTTTTCATTAGGCATTAGTGGCACTACTTTCATTTTTCTGATTACTCATAATTAATTGATGATCAATAGTTTTTTCTTATTATTATAATACTATGCTGAGTTGTTTTAGAGTAAATGTTGAATTGTGACCAGTAATATTTAATTTGTCTAGATATTTTACAATTTACAAAATAACATGTCATCTAATAAGATAAGACACATACACTATACGACGGATGATTTAATAAAATCACAATTTATTAAGTATACAAAATGTCTAATAAAGCAAACTTTTGGAGACAAAAAATAAATTGTGAATTCAAAATACAATTGAACTTCTAAATTTTTCCAAATTAAGACAAGCATATATCATATTAACACGAGGAAGAGAAAAAATTAGGGTACAAAATAAAAGGACCATAAGTAGAAATTTATGATTTTTTTTTTTGGATGTAAAGTACTGGTTTAATCAAACTCGGGTTTAGTTATAGTTAAGACTCATCACCCTTCTTCATAGATGTGTTTAATGGGGATCGAACAAGATAGCTCTTCCTACAACTTCAGTTTGCATTGTCAACTGAATTTATTTTTTTGTGCCAATATTATCTTTCATGTGAAATATATTAAAGAAAAATTACTCAACTTGTATTTGTGTAAAAAAAAACATTTATTGATATTATTGTCTCTTACAAAAGAAAAAGAAAAGTAACACAATTGCTTTCTACCCTCCAATCTTTTTCGTGTTACAAGGGTGGTTTGAGCTACAGCTATCCACACATTTGCCCATTTTCTTTGCATCTACACACCACAATAAACATTTAAAAAAAGAATTGTGTGAGTATCTCAATAATTAAAATCATAAAAATACAGTAAAATAAGTTCATAAAATTTTAAATAAATACATAAAAATTAGACCACGTGGTTTATTTTTATTTTTATTTTTTATAAGTTTAACCGGACAAATTGATTTTATGTAGTGCACATAACATCCAAATTGAAAAGGCGGTTATAATAAAGGCACATACCTCGACTAATATCTTCTCTGACACATTGCTCCAATGAACAACCAAGTTTATAATAATGATTAGGACTTGTCATATAATTTCCCTTTCCAACATGCTTGCTACTAGCCCCGACACATTTTGGCAAACATTCTGCAGCGCACTTAAGAGCTTTGGTTATGATAGAATTTGGCGAAATCATGCAAACTGCAAAACATTTGACGTAACAGAGTTCAAACGACTCAGCTCGAGCTTGATAATTACTTTATCATCATCATCACTATGATTGTCGCAACTACCTTCACCTTTCCATCTAATCCTTTCATTTTTTGGTGATGAGATTTAGATTTTTCACTTAAGTTTTTGATGGATTGTTGTTGAGCACAAAAGCCATACCAAAAGCACAAGCTTGTATTTATAGTATTAGGTTTTCACATGATTCCAAAGAAGCATTGATTATAGGGTTAGTTTTCAATTAATGAAAGTAGCAAAATGCCATATTTTCATTTATGTAGTGTGGGAATCTCAAAAGCAATTAAAACACCATATATAAAAGTGAGGTTTTGGCCCCTATTTTTGTCTTTACTTTAAAATTGACCCAGATCCAAATATTTTTACGTTTGAGCCCGTAAACGTCAAAAATAATTTAACCACTAAACTATTACTAG
This sequence comes from Pelargonium fulgidum, assembly GCA_036897545.1. Taxonomy (NCBI): domain Eukaryota; kingdom Viridiplantae; phylum Streptophyta; class Magnoliopsida; order Geraniales; family Geraniaceae; genus Pelargonium; species Pelargonium fulgidum. Next base: position 9,379 of record JAYMTE010001788.1, read on the forward strand.
TAGAGGTGTTAATGCATGGTAGTCTCTAACACTAATTTTTGGACCAGACCAAATACTTTGAAAAATTATTTAGCTTGGTCTGATTTCGATCCAAATTTGATCCAAACCGATTCATTAGTTACATTTGTTTTTTCATATAATTATTATTTTAATACTTTAGCTCCAATTTTTTCAATCATTTATCGTTTAGCTCACTACAATTCTACCATATATATTTTCATTGAAAATGCAAAAGTTGTTGGTCACTCTGGTCTATGAAATTTTGATCCAATTTGGTTATAGACCAAAATATAATCAGTCTAATATTTTATCCAAAAAATTACTAAAATTCAGTTCCATTTGGTTTGTATTGATGCACAACCCTAATTACTACACCCAACTCTAGCACATTGAGCATTATGAGGACAAACTATTAGAAAAAAAGTTATCATGTTATTAGTACAAAAAAAATTGAGGGTGAGAACTAAAATTATGACAAAACAATAATTTTAGAGGGCATATATGATTTTTTTTTTGAAAATATACTAACTTATATTTAAACAAATAATTTTTTCAGTCGGGGAAGGTGACAAAAAATATGTCCTGATTTCACACGTTGAGGGTAAAGGAGTTTTAAAATATCTGATATCAGTAATTGTATGGAATTTTATTAACAATTTAGTGAAATTTCCAGCTATTTTAATATTCCCTTTTCGGTAAAACGAATCAATTTTATTAACAATTTAGTCAAATTGTCAGTTATTATAATATTCTCTTGTCGGTAGGTGCAATCCATTAGCGAATCCATTTTATTAACAATTTAGTAAATTTCAGTTATTATAATATTCCCTTGTCGGTAAGTACGATCCATTAAGCGAATCTACCAACGATCGTTCCATTAAATTTTACGAAAGTTTCATGACGTGTGACCCTTACATCAGTCATGACATATCCAAATAAAGCATTATCCTAATCCCCGAACCCTAGCCTACAGGTTGAGGGTCGATTTCTCATTAATAAAAGATAGCAAAATGTCATATACTTCTTTAGTTAAGGCCTGAAAGTCTCAATTGTAAATAAAAAATGTACTCCGTATTTATGAATATTAGGTTTCGGGCCCTAAACCTCAATACGCTCAAATTTCTTACACCGATGTAGAGCATTTTATTGTTATAAACTCTACCTAACTGTGAAAATTATAATGGGTTGTGTTGGTGTCTCAAACTTGACCATTATTATCGCAAGACTCAATATATTTCAATCGGAGCATATATATATATATATATATATAGTTGAACGAGAGCACGAGACATAAGGGAATTTTTATAACTATAACTAATTAAGAATTAAAACAACTCTTTTCAGTTGTTTAATAAATTTAAAAGATTTTGATTATGAGTCATAAAGAAAATAAGTTGGAGGTACCCAACTTGCATAACATGAGTGTTAGGTAGTTTAGTTGTTCCTTTGCTTGTTTGGTTGTTTTTTTTTTTTTTAGTTTCTTAGTCATAATTTTTGTATTTATGTAATAATGAGTGTTTTAAAATCGTAGTCACTTAAGGAATGACAGGATGGTAAAAACACACATCTTCATATGAGAGATCGTGGATTCAAACCTCATTGTTTCGGGTGAGATTTTGGGTTAAAATGTGAGAACTACCCCATATTGTGTAGCTCAACTGATAAAAAAAAGTGTTATAAAATCGAATGATGAGAGAATTGTAATGATCTTTGCAAAAAAAGTAAATGGTCCGAAAATGAGAATTTATGATTCTTTTTGTGCTAATATTAATTATTTTGCACGTAAAATTAAAGAAAAGTTGCTCAACTTGTGTTGAACAACTAACATTTATTGATGTTATTATCTCTTACAAAAGATAATTAAAGTAGGCATATATAGTTGCTTCATACAAAATCTACCCTACAATCTTCTTTTTGTTACAGGGGTGGCTTGTGCAGCTCTCCACACAATTGTCCATTTTCTTTGCATCTACACACCAAAATAAAATAAAAATGAGTATATCAATAATCAAAATCATAGAAATAAATAGAAAGTAAGCATAGAATATTTTTGAATAAATAAATAAAAACTAAAGAACAAAAAAAAAGTAACAAAAATAATAAAATTCCAATACAATAATCAACGAGGTCGTTGATCTCAAACCCTAAATCAAATATAATCGTTCTAATTTTTAAAGTTGATTTTATGTTGCGCACATAATGTCTAAATTGAGAAAGTGGTACAATAAAGACACATACCTCGACTAATATCCTCTCTGACACATTGTTCCAACGAACAACCAAGCTTGTAATAATGATTAGAATCAGTCTGATAATTGTCCTTTCCAACAGACTCACCACCACCTCCGACACATTGTACCAAACATTTTGCACCACATTTTAAAATTTGAGAAGTGATTGATTTTGGTGAAAATATGCAACCTGCAAAACATTTGGCGTAACATGACGCGAACGATTGATCAGCTCGGGCCTGATGATAGTTACTCATCATTATCACCATCACCATGATTGTCACAACTACCTTCACTTCCACACATGATCCTTTCATTATTGGTGATGAGATTTTGAATTTTGTTTCACTTAAGTTTTTGATGAATTTGGTCATGCCAAGAGCATAAACTTGTATATATAGTAGTAGGTTTTCACATGATTCCAAGGAAGCATTTATTATATGGTTAGTTTTTCATTAATGAAACTAGCAAAATGACATATTTTCATTTATGTAATGTCTGAGAATCTCAATATTTATTAAAACTGTAATTATAAAAATTAGGTTTTGGCCCCTACTTTTCTCTTCTTTTTTTTGAAAATGGTCCCGGTCCAAATATACCAAATACTTTGAAAAATTATTTAGTTTGTTCTGAATTCAGTCCAAATAAAAGAGACATATAGATAATTTTTGAGGGTATATATGAATTTTGTAAATATACTTTTTTTTGAACTAAATATATATACTTATAGTAAAACAAAATACTCCATCCGTCCCAAAATGAATGTCCTATTTCCATTTTTTGCAAAAATTAAGGATTATAAGATAATTTAATGTGTTTTCAATATTACCCTCACTTTTTCACTT
>JAYMTE010001789.1:0-12453 GCA_036897545.1 Pelargonium fulgidum
GATGATGATTGGCTGCACCCCTGTAGTATTCAACAGGAAAGTTTGTCAGCAAAGATGACGGTTTCGCCATCGATCCTTACCTCTGCGAAAACCATGCCAACCTCTGACTAGTCCCAATCCCACAAAAACATTAAGTCAGATAACAAGTCTGCTGTAGTAAGCGTCTAGACATGGATGACAATGATACTCCACCTGTTAGATGAGATGATATAAGAAAACCGATGGACATTGTATCCGACTCATCTACAAAATTACTAGTTACAGAACCCAACCCAAGGCCATTAATATGTCAAATACGATTGACTATTCACCGTCCTTTGGACCTCCTCTCTGAATCAATTCGTTTACAATGCAGGGGTGCGGAGGCATTAGAGGGATGTTTTAGTTGATTATGTTCAGAAATCAGTCGGGTATGTGTTCATGTTTTACTTTAATAATTCGTTACCATTACTTTCTTATTAATTGCTCCACATATAATGAAGCTTAAGTCAATATTTTCGACCATAGATTCAATACCATTGGTGCAATAATGGACATTCATATCATGGACCTTTCTTCAGCCGGAGCTTCATTACCCCACGTAATTGGGTATCCAATTTTGTAAGTTTAGTTCTTATTTGATTTTATCCTTATCCACATACTACTACACATTTATGTACTACTGCTCACTATATTTAATGCCGCATCTATTGAGCCGCATGTGTAGGTTATTGATTACGCAACATCTTGGATCAATCATTCCACCCTGAATTTGTCTCATAAGAAGTGGATTCTGCCATCGACAATATCGGTGAGTGTATATGCAACATTTATTTCACGCATTGTTTTTCATTAGTGATTATATCTAACACATGCAATTTAATGCATTTGTCATGACTTTTATATTACATTTGTTTCATCGCCGGTGTGACTGACCATACTCACCTTCCTCCATGACGTTGTATTTATCTTGCAGGAATTTATGGTTCGGCAAATGGACAATTCTAATGAAACCCAGGGTTTTCCAAATGCTATGTTCCACAATAAATGGAACTGTGGAATCATCCAGGAATGTTGGTAGAAAGAGTCCTTCATGGGTGTTTCTCTAATGGATTGGGATGTGGTAATTCATCCCTCTTTACTGCCTTTTTCTATATGTATTCATTTTTGTCACATGATTACATCCCTTTGTACATTACCTTGATTCATTATTTGGCTGCAGATCATGACTCCAGCACTATTAAAAAAACATTGGTTCTTGATTGTCATCAACAAACTGCACACTGTGTTGAAGTCTTGAACAACATCACTAATTACTTCGAAGGAATCGGAATTGGTGACAACGACCCAGAATTTCTGGAACTCATTCTCAGATGTGTATGTATTATCTAATTTCAGTTTGTATGTCCGATCCCTTTTTTTTATTATTCGTATAACAAATGACTATATTGTTGTATTCCTTGTTTTTCGTTGTCACAGGTTTCCGCCATGTGTTATCTCATTGACCGGTCCCTATCAAAGCCATCGGCAACAAAATTTACAGTACCCTCTTGCTGGCCCTTGTTGAAACCTCGTGTCCTCGTCCAACTTAACAGGTACTAGTATTACCACCTTAGTCCTTAGTATGTAAATTTTTTCACATCTCATTTGTCATGCTTTGTCTTTAAGCTCATTTGCACTGACATTACTTTCCATCCAAATTATAGGGACGACTGCGGTGTGTTCATCATACAATTCATGAAATTGTACGATGGGGATGCAGGTAATCTCATCCATGTTTTTCCAAAGGTTACAGAATCTGGTTTGCTGCGTCGTTCACTTCTAAAAGAAATGTTGTTCGATGATGCTAACTACTCTTTGCATGCCTTACTTGAGAAGCTCGATATGTTCGAGGATGCACTCACATGAAACCTGAATGCAATGATTTTATATTATTATTTATAAGTCAAAAATTTTGGAAGTGGACATAGATCATATATATGGTTGTTGTCTGACAACCAACATCTATACCAGTTATCGGTGTTGGTTTGATGTACATCACCAAAGCCATTAATTTAGTGGCATTTTTTGTAATCTCTTTTGCGATTCCATTGTGGTTAATTTCGAAACCAACAGTATATAAGGAATCGTTCCTTTTCCTGGACTAGTTTTTCCCTTCTACTATTCCTTATATTGTATCTTTGTCGTACTCTTCGGTTCTATATGTTTTCGTTTTATACTATACATAGATTTAAGTTTCGGCATTACAATTTACACACTAATCATATATATAGGTGGATTTCATTTCAATACAGTTACCTATACATATAGACATCGTAGTTACTAGACTTATTACATGGGTTGTCGGCCCGCGCCTTCAACCAGACCATATGCTTAAATTAGCCATTTTCAAGTACAATAATCACGACTCGCTTAATAATTACATCATCATAGTAATAGTGTAATATTAAAGCAACAACTACATACACTATTGAAATTAAAATATAATGTGGAACATACATATAGATTGTTTATAAACATTTTGATACCTGTTACTTACAATTACACTCTTTTATTATAACTTGTTATGAAATATGTTTTCAATTTTTATTTAAAGTTTCAATTATTTTGTTCCTTTGCAAATGTATATGTAATATGTATCACATACAATATAATATTATCTGACCTCATATGAGTTAAATTATTACTTAGGTATTTGTATTCCTAAGTAATTATTTTTGGTGATGAATACTTTTAATTGAATTCAAAGTATGGGTTGAAATATTTATTAATTAAGCAATATTCGTACAAACTAAACAATTAATATAAGCATTATATAGGATTATGCCTTATAATGTCCGATTGGTTTTGAATTCATGCTTTCGATTTTGTCTTTATATATACACAAGGGAGATGATTCGATTCAGTGCGTAAAATAAGTTCGGATTTCATGTAAAAAAAATTTGATGTTTCGTTATATATACATTTAAATATATACATATCTTTATGCTTACAACTAATGGTGACAATAATAATTGCTTATCCAATTCATACTTACACATAAAAAAAAGTACGCAATTATTTGTCACTCTTACAATTTCGGGTCAGATTTCAATTAATGATTGCCAATACATTTCCATAAACCTAACTTTCAATGTATGACAAAATGAGTTTGGTTTTTATGGACGCTAAATTCGCCATGCATTTAAATATTTATATATATTTACAATTAATTGTGACTATCAGGATATGACTTTTGGATTTTATATTATATATTATTATACAAAAAAATAATCAAAATTGACAACAACCAATGACGATGTGCTAGTGGCTCAGCAAATCTAGTCTCGACACGTGCACAAGACCATTTTGTAGTCAAATAATTACTCCGGTCTCGGGTCGGGAGATATTTCGGACCAAAATTTGGGGTGAGGATGCCAGGACCAATCCTTCGGACCAGAAAATAAGTCAATTTAAAACGACAAACAAGACATAGCTCATGTGGTTATTACAACTTCACCTTGTCTTACACTTTTCAAATTCCGTTGTCCACAACTAAATATAGATTTTGACTTATTTTTTTGGATTTTGACCCACCTTGACCTCAACTCCAATCATATGGCGCCACGTCATTAGGTGAGTTGGGCCCTATAAATAAGATTTCCAAATAAAGGCAAATTTAGTTCCTCATTCTCTTCAACTTGGAAAACACAAAAAGCTCTCAACTATTCTTTGCGTTCATCGAGTTGTTCGAACAACTTCAACTTGGTTAAATTGTTCTTCTAATCTTCAAAGCTTAGCTACTTGTGTTGTGTTGAGATCCTGATTGTCACGCCAGAGTCGGTCCCCCTAACAAACCTCCGGGACCATGCGTAACGGTGTGGTCGTCGCGTCATCAAACTGACATGTGGTGAGGCGACGAGACAAACACGCCATCAACTTTCTCGAATAGTTGAACCTATTTTCATAGTCGGTCGCGTCACATGACTGCCACGTGGTGGTAAGGCGACGAGACGGACACGACAACAACTTAGACCAATATTCAAACCAAATTTTCATATTCAATTCAATATATATATGTATACACACATATTTAAGTTCCTTTGATATTATATTGTTTTCATTCCATTAATTTTTCTAGTAGTTATGTTCCCCAACATTTCTCGGGTATTTTTTTTTTTGATATTGCAATAAAAAATTAATTAATTTACTAATAATTTATGAATTTAATAATTTATTATGAAACATTTGTGATTGTTATTATGAAGAAAAAAATTAATTTTATTTCTCTAGAATAAATATAGTATCACTAACCAAAACCAAATTCAATGCTTAACCGACTAAATCAATTTTCAAATATTACAAACGGTTTCCATCAGTTCGGTGAATAAAATTTTCTACCTAAAGTTGAACTATTCGACCTCTCGCCTTTACCCAATCTCGTCTCCTAGCCTGCACAAACAAATATACTTTTTCGATTCCTTCATTGCTTCCCTGCATGCATATGAACCTTTTTCCCAAATTGGTCCACAATACCATCATTTCCCTTAAACCTACAAACACCATTTCCAAAATCATTATTTACCTCCACGATGGAGTATAAATGTAAATTCGCTACCTTTAATTACTTCCCTAATCATTATGCTTTTGTTTTGAATGTTCAGCCCACATGTACATTATTTTCCTCCTACAAAGACACCTCATTGGAGCATTCGATATTTACTTGTGCTCCTCATTTTTTGTTAACACTTTCCCATGGGTGCCCAGCATTTGTCGTATCTAAAACCTGTGCATTACATGGGGATCATTTTGCAATTTTTATGCATCCCCACATTACTGGGTCTTTTCGTTGTGCTTTCGCGGTTGCCGATTACTGTTAGATAATTAGTTAATTACATACATTTACCTTATTTAAGTTGTTTTCATTTCTGCACTAACACAAATACTTTTCGAACCCCTAATCCCAAATTATTACATTCTCCGTTCATTGATGACTATTGCAAATGTGTACACACTCATTTATTTGAATTCGCATAATCACTACAAATGGACGCAAGTATAGCTTATTTCATTTTATCCTCGTCCATTGCACTTAGTTCCACCAAGCGACCACATTCAGCATCATTTCCGCCATACCACCGTAGATAGTTTATCACATAGGGCGCCGAGTCATTGCTGAAAAAAAAAAAATATTCTTCCTGTTATTACTTCTCATTGTATTCTATGATCTAAATTGAATAATTTCAGTATTACATATTCTGACCTATTCTTTTTACATCTGAAACCATTTATCAACTTCCCATAACCACAGTTTCAAAAAAATTTGATATGAATGATACAAGGACTGGAGTTGCCGCCCGTCCCCTTTACAATTTTTTTTACATATACTACACATATTTACCTAACGTTATTGTAACATATGATTCATATAAATTATACAATGACTCGATTATCACATACACCTCTATATAGTTTCATACTTTATATATATTACTACGACTCACCTTGCGCACACATCCTATTACGGGGTTGTCATTCCATTATTCCAAAAACCTTTTATATGTTAGTCAACGTTCATTATATATTAACTTCCATGCCACATACATCATGTTTTTACCTTAATTCAGGTCTCAAACATTGCCAATTTTTTCATGTCTTCGTATTTATAAGTTCTTTTATATTTATAATTGACCGAATTATTGGAAATATAAAACTAATATTAAGAACTTCCTACTTCTTTTACTGTATAAAGTGCGATCCCATACTTACATTGATTTTTTTGTTGCACTTCATGCCTAACAATTTTGATGGGATGTTCTGCATTGTTCACGCAGCAGCGGTCCAGTAAGTCGCATAACCCTATCATCTTCAGCAACAGAGACGTCTAGTGAACACCATAGTAACCTTGTTAGCGTATATTCCAATAGTCCCAAAACTTTTTTATTATAACACATTAACAGATTTGTGACATCAAACTGTACCATAATAGTAATGAAGTTGACAACAACATGTTGCTTCATTGGCATCCCAATTTCATTAAACACCCTACTGTCGAGGTCCATTATGTCGAACCTTTTTTCCAAAACATTGAATGCCACTACGAACCAGTGTTCTAAAACATTACACGGAATGCAAACCTGCATACATTACCCACACATAACATTAGTGTTTCTATACGCAGCCATGTCATACCCATGTAATTAACAAAACATTAAATTCGTTAAAATGTACGGCATCCATGTCGCGTAACCTGTGTCCGATATATGTTTCGTCATAAAATGCAGGGTGAATGTTTGCTAAGTGGTACATTCTTATATGGATTGTAAGCCCGAAAATTTCAGCCACTATATTCAGGATACACATCTCTACTAACACCATGTCCTTCACACATTACAACATACATGAATCATGGATTTAAGCATTATTGATATTTATTGAACAAGTAATTTCATATTGTCTTACAGATATCACCAACGGCAAGACATGTACTTGGCAACACGTTTTACGGTTGGTGTAATTTATCCATTTGACAACAAAATCCATACCTTACATCAACGAAAATATGTTTTCCGTTGTAACTCTTTCATTTGCAACTTCAAATAACACCATCCTTGGTGTATACAAATCATTTCATTCATTGTATTGTTGAGGGAACATACCTCCCTAGCAATCTTACTGCCTGGAATGGCAAATGTCTTCGCAACGTATGACCTCAACGTCGCATCCCCAAACACAGAAACGACATCCGCCCTGATGTTATTAGTTTATCATTAGCGCAGAAAATTTTAAAAAATACGCACCTAAATTTCATTATTGTATAGTTCAGCGTATTTACTTTTCAGCAGAATGTTTTAATTTGTTTTCTGGCCATTACCTATTTGCAGTTGTTACACGTTCGCATATATTTTGCACAATACTAGCTTCGTTATGATACGACAGCATTCCCAATTGTCTGCATGTCTTCATATTTATTAACATCCGTATCGTTCGTACCTCATCAACTTATATCAGGGAAACTTTTGGTTGTGTTTTAGCTTGTCCGAACTCCTCAACATAATGCATATTCTCCATTATCGGTTTCTTGTACACTTTGTTGACGAGATCCATGTTCACCACATCATTTTCTTCGTCCTACATTATTTTCCAATCATAGTCAGCACATACACACTGCATTTAAATAGTTCCCACATACACCTTTTCTACATCTACACCACCTACAATTAATTTCCCTTCCATACAGCTTTACTAACCTCATCCAACACTTGATACATTGCTGCATCCATGCGAATTTGTTTAATCTTCACTCCTATCAACGCATTAGTCCAGTACACCAACGAAACAACACCTTGGTAGTTGTCACACTCGTCATGGAAATATTTTTTAAGATAGTAAATCTGTTCAAACCAGAAGACAGTTTTTATTAAATAGATAATGATTAAACTTACTCATACGTTCCTAACAAATAGCCATATCGTTTGCATTATAGTAATATACTAAAATTACGAGCAACACATGCACGCATCCGTTGATGTTCCTTGTAAGTGCAGCTGGTGCAAAATAGATGTCCTTCTTGTTTTGTCTGGCCACTCCCCTAAATGTTACATTTTCTTCGCAAATAAATTTATGCACTGCATGTGCCCAATTATACTTACTGCTTTTGTCAACGATCGTAAGCATGGGCAGCTGAGAGGGAGCAATGACTTCCATTCCAGTAGGATATAAAAAACATCCAATAACTAATGACATCAAATCTTCTCTAAACACATGACTATCCCCACCATCATTATTTTTTAGTTCACCATAAAACCTTTTAAATTTTATTCCATCATACCGTGAAGTTAAATAGTCAAGGACTTTGTAGTCCTTTGTCTTTTTCTGTAATAGCAATCCTGCATCTGGTATCCCAAGTATTCTTCCAACATCGGCTGATGTTATTACATGGTCTTTTTGGTGTACCTTAATTTTGCGACTAATTGGATTGAAATTTTTGCACAATGTTAATATGAAAGACTTGTGCATAACCTTGCATTGGTGGCTAAACAACATTGCAAATCTCATTTCCTCGACAGCAGCACGTTGTTCAGGTGATAGGGGTAGTTCCAACAATCTTCCTGGCCTGAATTTGCTCAAGAAAGATAGCTACAATATCGTTTCATAATATTGTCAAATACCATAATATTATGGACATTCATTTTACTTAAATACCAAAATTGACGTACCCTTTTTGTCTTACTGATTCTGTTTGGTACTTGCAACACTCTTGTCATCACTATGGATTTTTTCTTCTTCCTTTCTTTTTTTTCGATTGCCAAATCTTGGGCCAACTTCTACAAGAGCACATCTTTTATTAACATAGTCACATGTACGGTAACAAAAAATGTGTGCTTTATATTCCATACCTCCATTAATGCTTCCGTGAATCGTCCCACACCTACTGGCTATATTGTTCTTCATCCACTACCTTCTACATAACAACATTTTGTATTTACATTTCAATTCAGCCGCATACCTACATTTGTTATCTTCTAAATACTTTCTGTGGTATGCCATAGTTGCATTCGATAGCATTATCCCGTACAGACATCTACTTTCAATATGCTCATTCTAATTAACAATGCATACAATTGTTTTATTGTTTCAATTTCTTCTCCCCTTTACCTTGCATATCTTATCGATCACTTGTTTGCATTCCGTCCCCATTATTGATTTATTTTACATTTTTTTTTACTTTTGCATCATTTTGATTTTTTGAACAATATTGTCGCTCCTCCCCACCCTCGGCTACATGTCTATTAGGGGTAACATTTCGTTTCAACAAGTTAAAAATATTAAACACAACTGTTGAAGTCATTTTATTTTTGTCATAACTTACTTGAAAACTGCAAACTCGTGATCCTAGTTCTGGCTTCATCCTGGATACCACTCTTACCTTCCGTCTCCACTGTCATCCATTGTGTTGTCCACGATTTTGGCAGTCAGCCCAGCCATTTACATTGTATCTTGCTCAATACCTCCTGATGCACCAAATGAATTCTGCCTTCCCGCGGAAAACAACTTTTCTTTTAACCATCTACGATTAATATGTTCATCAGATTAATTAAGTATATTTTTCCAGTTTTTCTTACCTTATACGTAGGGTGTTGCAGTTGCACTATAGCTCCACCTCGTCCCCAAACAATGTCCTCGCTGTTTACAATCCTTCCATTCTTCCTGTTATCCTTCGACAATGCTTACTTCTAGAGCCGGATTTGATGTTGATTCCCTCCACAGCCTCAATTGATAAAATCTGAATCTTGTTCGTGTGTGCATACATTTCCATCGTTTAATCCCTCTTACTATAAAGCGTATTTTCTATAGTTGTTTCTTTTTTCGGTCTAGTTTGAACTCCCACTTATGGGATACGTCTTAGTTTTTGGTACCCTGCGGTTGCGCACACTGTAAGCGTTTTGTATTCACCACGTGTCGCAAATTCATTCCCTCCGTGCTTGATGTGTTTCTGTTATATTAATTAATTTAGCTTCTCTGTTTATTATACTATTAATACAACACTAGCTTTTTTACTTGACGATGTTCAGGTCTCTTTCTGATTAATTGTTATAGTTCAATTATAAATACACAAAATATTTTAACACTTCGTTTACTTACTTAAAAAGATTAAAAATTAATATCATGCAACTTTGTAAGACTATTTGAGTAAAATAAAACATTTTACTTGATGATGAGCATTTTTATATAGTTTATAATTGATGTACACTATTTCACCAATCTAACAAATTGCAATTAGTAAATTATATATTTCTACCCAGTAAAATGTCAATCAATATAATATTAAAGTGGTAGCTAACATTGTACTTGATAATGAGTATTTGAACCATTTCAATCGGTTTAGACATTTGAACTATTAGATGCTGTTTTGGTAACACACACTCTCTCTTCCTTCAACAACATCCACCTAAGCAATAGGAATAGAGAGACTGAAAATGAAGTAGGAGAGAAAACATTACTTTTCTCTAATAGGAAGAGAGAAAAAAAATTATTCTGTCCATTATAACCCTTTTCAAATATCAATACAATTAACTGAAAGGGCATTTTAGTCTTTTTACAAAGAAATACTACTTTTACATCAACATTTTGACAAACACAACTCCTTTTACACCTCCTTTAACACCTCATATTTCAACTCATTTTAACAAACACAACTCAAAGTTCCTATAGACTCTCTTCTCTCTTCATTTTTTACCTCCTATAGACTCTCTCTCTTCCTTTACCACCTCCTATTTCAACTCATTTTACCAAACAACCCCTCAGTATATTATTAAATTAGGTTAGACCAAACTATAACTAATGAAACAATAAAATATTTATTTATAGGAGTTTTTGAACTTTATTTTTCAATTCTTACCGATGTGGGACTCAAAAAAATCAAGTTGACTTATTTATTAATATTTTCTTAATATGGGTCCCACTTATTATATATTTTAAGTAAACACGAAAAAAAACATTTACACAACTATTTAATTAAAATTTATTTCATTATTTATTATTGGTGGGTCGCATTGAAACATGTCATTCAATTGGACTATCAATTGGAGAAATTTTAGTCACACGTGTTATTGAATTGGGATACCCATCGGATATTATGTATATACTACTCTTGGTACCCAGCTTCGCTAGGGTTTTCACACTAATTAATTTATTAATGTTGATTAATCATTATTATGAAAATAAATTTAATTGCATTTATCTAGAATAAATAGGTTATCGCATTTTCTAATTACTTGACCGACTAAATAGGTTTACAAATATTATGATTGATTTCAATCTATTTGGTGAAAAAAAAAATTCCCTTAATTTGAAATATTGAGCATTATCGGTCAGTATGACAACTATTCAACTTATTTCCCTCGGGTCTATATTATTATAATGTATTCAAATTATTTATTAATATTAATGTTGACGGATAGTTAATATGAAAAACCCAGTTATTGTACTTGTCCAAAAAAAAAAAAAGGTAAGTTATTGTGATTTAGAATTTTCCTATCAATTACCGACCAAATTAGTTGTTGAACCAATTAAATCGAATTACTAATTTGAACTAATCACCAACCAAATTGGTTGTTGAACCATTGAAATCGGTTTACAAATTTGAACTACTTAGCCTTAACGGTCTGTATGCTCACTATTAAAAATATTATTATAGTGAGTTAGATCAGACTAAAACTAATAAACATAAACCATTTATTTATAGGAGTATGGGAAATGACTATTTCCACACCCAAATAGACTTCTTCCACAACAATATCTTAGTATTTTATTAATATGCCAGAACTACCCATTATATATTTAACTTTTGTTATTTAAGATGACAAAAATTATTCTTTATATATACCATTCATCAATTTTCTCTACCAATCTCAGCATCACGATCTTCGAGTACCAACTTCTTCAATACTTTTATATATTTATTTTTAAAAATGCAATACACAACAAAATTAATAAATATATAGTTTGGTAATTAACAATATTTGTTTATTGCTTACAAAACAAACAATTATTCTCTATTGATATTGTAGAACTCTTATGTGATATAGAAGTATTACTGTATGAGGCGCACACCATTGTGTTCCGAGCGCACTTTTTTTATCATTAAAACATACAATTTTCGAGTTCGGCCCGTAGTATGATGCCATGACATTAAGCTTTGAAGCTTACTACTTCGATCATCAATGCGACACAGGGGCGTTGAGCTCATCCGACATCAAAATTGAAGGTTGATTTTTTGGTAACAAAACGATAGTTGAATTTCTTCGATGACCGCAGCGCGTATAGCTTTTGACAAATACTCTGACATGACGCTCAGACGCCACGTATCGTGTATTCATTTGTCCTCTTGGCCCTTTTTTTTTTGTGCCACATAAATTTATAATTATTATATTTTTTTTACAAATTGCTTGAAATTTAATACATCAAAGACATTTTTTTTCTTTTCTATTTTGCCATTGAGATTTTGAATGGAAACAAAATTATAAGTATATCAATCTAATTCTTAAATAACCATAAATGTGAAATTGTGAGGGAAGAGAGAAGAACTGTGTTTGTATAGAATAGATAGAAAAGAGAAATTAATTAATTAGATCATTTTACTACATTTATGAAAAAGATAGAAAATTGAATATATGCATTCACAATTATTTTATATAAAGGTTAATTTGGTCAAATTAACAAAATATAGAGATATAGTCGTGGAAGAAGCCTTTTTGGCAGTGGCAATAGCACTTCCCAAAAATAAATTATTTAAGTCATGTACTCTTAAAGTGAACCAAAATATTGTCTTAGATTGATGTTAATTAAGGCTAAATGTTTGTATTAATGTTTCAATTTAATTTTGTGTTAGATCAAGTTTAACAATGTTAATGAAAATTGAACACAACTTTTCCAAATTGTTTAGATTACTTGTAATTTTTTGTAGGAGGATGATTCATACATGTATTCTAT
>JAYMTE010001790.1:0-12448 GCA_036897545.1 Pelargonium fulgidum
TCTAGTCTAGCTTATTCCCTATTTCTAGGATTAATCTCCTATATAAAGGAGTCTCTATTGTGCTAGTTATTATCAGGTTATCACAAGTTATTCACATTAATAAAATAAATTCAACATATGTTTTCTTGAATTTGAAGAACTATTGTTTCTTGCTGTAGGTGTTTTGGACATTATGATGATGTATGGTGCATATTCCACATCACGCCGCCTGGCTGTGTCTCGGATATTTCTCCGTTTCATTTGGTTTAGTGTTGCTTCAGTCTTCATATCTTTCCTTTATGTGTACGTATTCTGTCATTTAGTTCAACGTTTCTGCCTTTCATTCTTAATTCATGGTTGTCTTTCATTATGTGGAATTCTTTAATCTATATATGTTGATAAATGTTGTTACCTTCGTTCCCTATTTTTTGGTTGCTGAATTTCAGGAAAGCTCTTCAGGAACAGAGTAAAGCAAATGCAAATACTGTTATTTACAGATTGTATTTGATTGTTATTGGCATCTATGCCGGGTTACAATTTTTTCTTAGTATCCTGATGCGCATACCTTTTTGCCACCGTCTGACCGATCAATGTGATCGCTGGCGTGTAATTCAATTTATCAAGTGGATGCGCCAGGTTTTATTTTCTTCTGATTCTCTGTTTTATTTTTTTTGTTTCTGAATTGTTGAATTTCCAATGTTGAATTTTATTTGGTTAGTTAATTTTTTGATTTATTCTTTTGGTTTGTTGTTTGCTATGAAGGAACGATACTATGTTGGTCGTGGCATGTATGAGAGGACCTCCGATTTTATCAAGTAATCATCAAGTCACCACTCCTTTTATTTTCTTCTCTTATATATATATATAGAGGAAGGATGAAGCATCTTTGACAGTTGTACACCATACAGGACCTATAGTTTCTTAAATTACTGAAAATTTTAGTACCTCTGTATACCCTCCAAATAGACGGGTAATCTATTGCATTTATTTTCCATCTACCCAATTATAAAACAGCTTGCAAATTGTGAATGGTTAAGAGGAGATAGCAATCAAAATCCATCAAATTATATACTTGTTAAGGTCCAAATTCACCCTCATTTCTATTATAAAACAATCCGCCCTGTTGCATGTTGATAGCTTGTACAAGTGTTCTAATATATCATTCTTCTTTAGTTTGGCGAGGTTTCACAATCATTGTAAAATCTATAAACCAAAGAAAAGATAACTTCAGCATCTATGCGCCCTTAGTAAGTTATAAAATCCTTAAAGTAAGGACTAGAATTGGCATATATTTATAGCAAGGTATATTTTAATATTTTTGTATCATATATGTACCATTTTTTTCAATATAATGAATTCTTCTCACATAAAAAAGAGTTAGAGGAATAGGAAAAAAATATTATAAATACATTTGTGCAGAAGTCTACAAATTTTTAACTTGAAGAAGAATAAAAGACTATTCGATAGATAGAAGCACTCCCATACAGACTTAATAGCTTTATCAGTTTTAGTGTTTTACCCTATTTGACATAAGACCACTGGTTTCATGTTCATTGTGAAATGTATAGAACAAAGGGTAGTTGGCTATGGTGACTAATATTACAAAATTATTAAAATGCTTTGGCTATGGTGACTAATATTACACATCTCCAGCTATTAGTTGGTTTTTTTGTTAATTGTTACCTCCTCTAGAATTTGTTCTGGTAATTGGCTCCCTTGAATGCCTTGAAATAGGTTATAGACTTTTGCTGTACCTTATCTGTTGCAGGTATATGATTTTTTGGCTTGGTGTATTGGGTGCAAAGTTTTCGTTCGCGTATTTTCTTCAGGTTAGTGATTTAATGTGCTTCTTGTCATTGATGTTTTTATGCGGATCACCCCCACCCCATCACCCCCACGCCAAAACCTCCAAAGAATAGAGGAAAAATGTTTCTGTGTTGTTATAAATGATTTATTTTGTTGTCTTTTTCAGATCAAGCCATTGGTTGAACCGACAAAGTTTATTGTGGGCCTGAATAACTTACAGTACTCGTGGCATGATTTTGTCTCTAAACGTGAGCAACCAACTTGTTCATAGATTTTTATTCTTTTTAAACAATATGGTTTTTGCTTTCTGTCTTGTTGCGAACTATTTTCTTTTATTTATATAATTTTGTTAAAGTCTTAATAAAGTAGTGAAATTTCTTATGCATTTTAGTCTTTGTTGTTGTTAAAAAGGTTTTGTTCAATGAATATCTTTGCACAATAATTTATTCATATGCAAATTGATGTGTAATTTTCTGTCATACTATTGAAGTATCGCACATTGTAAAAAATTTGGAGTTTGTCTTTGCATAATATACCAAGTGGCCCTTCCGCCTATCAACATAGGCTTTTGGGTTAGAAACTTAATGTGGTACTAGGCTAGATTGATCTTGGGCCTTTGCCCAATTGTGTTACCTCTCTATTCGTTCCTGGTCATGCGCGAGGATAGGGTGTGGATGCTACGACCCTCATTGAATTATTTCTTTTTGACATTATACCATTTGATTTTCTTTTTTAAATATTTTTCCTCTAGTTGGTGGTGCAAATCAGGATCAGCACTATTGTTTTTTTAGTACGATCCAATTAGCTTGTACAATTTCCGTCATTGCCTCCATCAATTTCAATACATGGGCTTGGACTGGACTAGTAATTAGACTGTATTTGCCCCTGTTACATCCCATTGTTATGTCTAGTCTGCATGTGTGGGTGAGTTTTGAAGTATCCTGCATTGAAAATATGTGGATGGACACGCTTTATATTTCAGTTGGGCCCTTACCCTCCTCATGTTAGCTTAGGCTTTGGGGTTGGAAGTTTAAAATATAGATTTGAGATGTTATGGACTTATGGTGTCCATAGTTAAATGAGGAACAATCGTCAATCAAAATGGCTTGTGTTAGATGCTGTATATTATTTTCACTGTTAACAAATAAATGTTAGTTTTTCCCCTTCAATTATATGATGTAACTCTCTCTCTCTCTCTCTCTCTCTCGACACACACTCACACACGCAGATCAATAGATTTTATTAATCAAATTATCTTATTGCAGATAACCATAATGCTCTGACAGTTGCAAGCTTATGGGGTCCCGTAATTTGTGTAAGTTCAAATGCTTGTTATTATACTATTGCTTGTCGTGTGTGTTTATTGTTGCATATCATGCACATGTATATCTATTACCCACATGTAATCACCTATATAAATTTCCTTCATTTAGTACAGATGTTTTATAAATCCTGTTATGTTATATTTGAATTTTAGACTAGTGACCTGTTATGTTTGAGATAAGCTTTTCATTTTGTTTAGGCTCAATTCTAATGGAATCATTTTGTTGCAATTTGACTCCCTATCTCTTCAAATATTTAGAGCCTTTTACGGCAGATCTGAATTGTTTGGTTTTACACATGTATGGCCTTTTTGCTGCTGATGGTCGAACAAGTGAATGTTGTTATTTAGCTTTGTTGGAGAGGGAAAACTTTGAATTATAATGAATGCTTTTTCTCAGTTCTAGCTTCATTCATTGTCACTGTCACGTAAAGTGGGAGTTTATGTTTTCTTTCTCATATTGTTTTTTAAGATGTTTATATTCACTGCTTATCTGTTATTAATAGAATAGTTTATGCTCAACTATTTCTTCTGGACTCTTAAAGTGTATACTACTAATCAGTTGCTGAGATTTTGTTTATTTCTAGGTTTTGTAAAATGTATACCACTAGTCAATCACTGTTATATTGGTTATTCTTAAGGAGCTCTGTGTGTAATGATGTAAGAATTCAAATATATCATATAATACAAAATATTCCTGTTCCTGTCTAAAAAAGTCGAGTTGACTCGCATGATCTTGCTTTTGGTGCTATTCTATTAAGTAAGATTTGTCCTAATTGATCTTCATTATTGATTTTATGGATCGTGCTTTATTTTTCTTCTCCCTTTTTTGTGTTTCTACCTATTTCTCCAGATCTATCTCTTAGATATTCAAGTGTTTTACACCCTCATTTCTGCTGTTTGGGGATTCTTGCTTGGGGCAAGAGATCGTCTTGGGGAAGTAAGTAATTTTCACTAGATATTGTAAAGTTATCTTACACTGAACTTGGTAGTCTGTTTTGTGCAAAAATGCTTTTGACTATCATTTCTCATTCTGGGATGTTTACTTCAACATTTCATTCTTTTAATTGCCTTTGTAAGTGGTGTGTCTTCGAAAGTTAACTTGCCTATTTTATTATTCAGATAAGATCGTTGGAAACTGTGCACAAGCTGTTTGAATATTTTCCTGGTGCTTTTATGGATGCTTTGCACGTTCCTCTATCCAGCAGGTTCAGTTTTTGATTTCGTCATAGGAGCGCATCCCCCCCACCACCCCACCCAAACACACGCACACAATTAAAATTAAATATTCATTAATTTTATGATCCCACTTATATAATTTGATTACGATTTCTTCCCTGCAGGAGTTCCCACCATTCCAGCCAGGTCAGTTGTTTGAAATACTTATTTGTATCCATTACTGTCCCAGGACAAAAGTAATTTATCATAGGTGTATGTTCTCAAAATGGTTCGTTTAGTACCCATTTTTGTTTTAAAATGCTCTCTTTAGTGTCCATTTTGTTCCAAAACAGTGAACATGCCATGCATGTGTAATTGAGGACCAACTCGGCACAAAATAGGTACTAAATTGGAACAAAAATCATTATAGGGATTATTTTTTTGACATGAAACTCCAAATAATCATCATGGTACAGTATGCTAATATTGTTAGTAGGCTTTTTGTTCATATTACCATTAAATCTACCTGCCGTATTTTATTGTCAGATATAGTTTCTTCTTGACCATGTTTGAGAATCTCATTCTGAGTGAAGTTATTTATTTGAAGGATTTGGAGAAGAATAAGGTTGATGCTGCACTATTTTCTCCCTTCTGGAATGAAATTATCAGAAACCTAAGGGAAGAAGATTATATCACTAATTTGTGAGTATTTGGAATATTCTTGTCCTCCCGTTGCTATGCTTTAAGGCAATCATTTATTTTGATTCTTATTAGAAGTACTTGCAACTGTTGCATATGGTGCATACTTGCTGCTACAAATAATATGGTTCCTCTTGTCCCAGGGAAATGGAATTGCTTCAAATGCCTAAAAATTCTGGGAATCTTCCCCTGATTCAATGGCCGCTTTTCCTTCTTGCCAGCAAGGTATTAAGTTCCCTTAATCAATATGGATTATCATCTGAGTTCATTACAACAAGGGCACATAGGGGACACTTAAATAAGAATCATTAATGTTTGCAAATGTCAATTGTGAGACTGAGTCAGGGAGGGAGAATGATTATAGTTTTTAATGTCTACTGATTTGATTTTTGTAACCATGTAGGTTTTTCTTGCTAAAGATATTGCTGTAGAGAATAAAGATTCACAAGAGGAGCTATGGGAAAGGATTACAAGAGATGACTATATGAAGTTTGCAGTTAAGGAGTGCTACCACACCATCAAACTTATTCTCACTGAATTACTAGATGATGAGGGAAGGATGTGGTTAGTATATACAATAAGTTAAGAAGTTCTTTGAACTTTCTTATCTAGGTATTTGCTTGTGATGTGAGCAACGTTGGACAGTAAGTATGAGAAGTTAACACTATCTTATTGTTATTCTATGATGTTAGGGTGGAACGGGTCTATGAAGATATTGAAGAAAGTATACGGAACCGGCGTATCCAAGTTGATTTTCGGCTAGATAAGCTTCCACTTGTTATATCAAGATTAACTGCACTAATGGGAATTCTGGTATGTGTTGTTTATTTTTTCTCTTGGCATATTTTGTGAAATATGTGATGCATACCGTTTTTTGGCTGGCTGCTGTATGTCATTTACTTCTTATTTTCCTTCCTTCGGCTTTGTTTCCTGAGCCACACTTTGTTTAAGTCTACTATTGCTTTTGTAAAATGTTTGAAATTTGTAAAGCTTTGTGATGATCTAAGTTTATAACTTGATTTCCTGATGCCCTAGTTATTTTGCATGTTATGTTATTGAATTAGATTACTACTTTTAATGCCAATAATGGAGGACTTTGACAACCGCAATAATGCTCCTTAACGACATTGGGTTGTTTGTTTATTGCAGCTTTTATGCTTTTTATGAATATCTGAGTGCATTAACTGTATTGTCTAATACATTGTCAATATAAACTACATTCTGTTATAGGAACTGTAGTGTGCATCTCTGATTTAAGATGAGTTTTTCTTCTTTGTTCCACAATCTAATTTTGTGTTATGTTTTTCTTTTTGTTGTTTGCATGCTCATTAGATTTTTATATTTATAAATATTTAGTTAAGGATAAGTAATTCATACCCGAGATGCATACAATTCATACTTTTGTATATAGTACACTTGATTTGAACATCTTTCCATTCTACTACAATTAATCAGTGTTTTGATCTTTCATATGGTTTATTTCATTTTGAGAAAGGATTTGACGATCCTGGTGACTTTTTTTGCTGCTGAAATTTTATGTACCTGCTGTGCAGAAAGAGACTGAAAAACCTGAGCTGGAGAAAGGTGCTGTTAAGGCTGTTCAGGATCTATATGATGTTATACGCCATGATGTTCTTTCCTATAATATGAGGTTTGTTAAAGTAAACAGTGTTATGCCTAAAGTTTATTAATTTTGTAAATATATCTTAGTACATCACTTTGCGATTTTATTTAGGGAACACTACGAGACATGGAACATGTTGTCAAAAGCAAGGACAGAAGGTCGCCTGTTTTCAAAGTTGAAGTGGCCCAAAGATGCTGAGTCGGTATGTTCAAGCATCTCTGTGTGTTGTGTGTGTATGAACTTCTTTGATGAGGTTAATTACTTTTTGATGATCTGCAGAGAGCACTAGTCAAAAGATTGTATTCACTTTTAACTATTAAGGATTCAGCTTCAAATGTACCCAAAAATCTTGAGGCCAGACGTCGGCTAGAATTTTTTACTAATTCTTTGTTCATGGAGATGCCTGTAGCGAAGCCAGTCCGTGAGATGTTGTCCTTCTGGTATCAGCTTCCTCTTCATGCTTGTTTTCTGTTTTCTACATTTCCTTAGCAAAAATTCCTATATCTGATTAGAGTGATCTCATTGCCTCCTCTGTAAATGCAGTGTTTTCACTCCATATTATTCTGAGGTCGTGCTTTACAGTATGGCTGAACTTTTGAAGAAAAATGAGGATGGAATATCAGTTTTGTTTTATCTTCAGAAGATATTTCCAGGTACATTTTACTTAACTGTTATTACCTGTTTGTTTTACATTGTGGCTTCTTGTAGAGATTTTTATTAGTATGTTAAAATTGATGTCCTATATTGCACTGTAAATCCTGCAATTGGTTGCTTTCTTGCCTTCATGACTAATGTCAGAGTTTCGTGATGCCTAATCCTTTGTCTTAATATGATAAATGGTTGTGGACATTGGTTTGATTGGGTAACAGTGTCATTGTTTTGTAATCTAAGTTTTGATGTCTCCGTTAGCCATGTTGCATATATGCACTCTTGTTCATGGAATGGAACATGCCTCTGGTTCATTTAGATCTTGTTGAAGTGGGTGATAATGTGTCCCAAACTGGAAGAACTTGAAGTAAAGTGGTTACATATAAGGTTGACCTTTTAGTAGTGAAAGCCCAAACCATTGTATGTAACCCATTATTGAAATTTAACAGATCTGATAGACAGTTTCCACTTACGCCTTCCCCTGTCCAGTTATTAATGAAAAATCTACATATAGCTTTTCCAATAATGTTGAGAATTTAGTCCTGTCATGCATGGTTCTGGGCATACTGCCTAATGTTTGTTGTTGATGTATCTAAGTTTTTAGTAGCTTTTTGTTTGCTTGTTTGTTTATTATTCATGTGTGCCAAATGCTATTGTATAGACTTCAATCATCTTGTTACTGTTAGCCTGACTTGGTTATGATGACTTTAAATTGGCTGTGTTTTTAGCATAAGCTATTTTCTTCACCCCTTTCAGTTATCTTATTAAGAGTAATTTTATATTTTGCAGATGAGTGGAAGAACTTTCTTGCTCGTATTGGCCGTGATGAAAATGCATTGGAATCTGAACTTTTTGATAGTGCCAGTGACATCCTTGAACTTAGGTTCTGGGCCTCTTACCGTGGACAAACATTGGCCAGAACTGGTACTCTTTTGGTCTTTTGCTAAGATATTTTCTGTGTGCTAAATTGACATTTTCTTTAGTGTTGGTCAATTAGTAGAATGACTATGGACTGGAAAAGTTTACTGAATTATATCGGTATTTGGTCAATGAAAACTTTTTGTTAGCCTTCAATTTATCTTTCCTAGGATACATCAAATCATGTTGAATGTTGTTGCGTTCATCTCAGTCATTTTCTTATTCTCAAACTGTTTCTTTTATGTGTACAATTCACCTTCATAGGATACATCAAATCATGTTGAATGTTGTTGCGTTCATCTCAGTCGTTTTCTTATTTTCAAACTGTTTCTTTTCTGTGTACAATTCACCTTCAATACCTTATTGTTGCTTTTGTTCATTTCTTTCCTTGCCTCCATTTCTGCACATATATTTTCGCTTGCACTTACGACTTATCATTCAATGTCCCTTTTTTTGGCTTGTACTAGCAGTTATCATTATATTGATAGCTGGTCTGCAACGTAGTAATATCATTGTAATAATGTGCATTGTTTGTTTTTAAATTATGGTAATATTGCCAAATGCAAAAAAGATGGATTTGAAAAGTGGGGTTATTGGTCGAGGCAGCTTCTTACAGCTCATGCCAGCTGTCTCATGGTTTCGATTAACTGCATAATAATTTTTGGATGCAATGCTATAGGAACTTTTTATGGTTCCTGCTGATTTAAGTTCCTTGATTTTATTGATACCAATGAGCTATATTTTGAATTATGGTAAATACTATTGTTCATGAATTGATGTTTTATCTGAACTCTGTACACTTCATTGAAATTTGCAGTTCGTGGAATGATGTACTACAGAAAGGCTCTTATGCTACAGAGCTATTTGGAAAGATTGAGGGCTGGAGGTTAATTCTTTCTCTGCATTCATGCTTATTGTTGTGTTGTTTGTTTACTTTGTTATCTCATTTTATATTTGCGATGTCAGATATGCAAGCAACAGCACCTAGCAATGACGTAACCAATACTCAAGGTTATGAACTATCTCCTGAAGCAAGAGCTCAGGCAGATTTGAAGTTCACATATGTGGTTACATGCCAAATATATGGTAAACAGAAAGAGGAGCAAAAACCACAGGCTGCAGATATAGCATTACTAATGCAAAGGTTAGTTGTAGGTTCATCATATTCTCTTCAGTGTCAAGGCTCCTTAAGTTTGCTCTCTGATATTTAATAATTAAACATTTCGAGCTACATTCCTAATTATTTTTTTATGTTTCTTTTTCTGTCAGAAATGAAGCTCTTCGTGTAGCTTTTATTGCTGAGGTAGAACCTCCTGTGAAGGATGGTAAAGTGCATAAAGAATATTACTCAAAGCTCGTGAAGGCTGACATCAATGGGAAAGATAAGGTTGAGATCATTGACCTTGGTTCTGCCAACTACTGCTGTTATGGTGCGCTAGGGTTAGGAAATTTCGAACTTTTTGGGTTCAAGATGATAGGGAGGATATGTTTAGAAGAAATTATTTTTTTGGGGATTGAAGAATGAAATCTAATGGAAGGAAATGTTGGATCAGGGTGTTGGATTTCTGGTGATGAGAAGGGAAAAGGGTAGATACGACTAAGGCTGTAAATTGAGAAGAGTAATTAAGAATCTAGGTTTGTTCAGGAGCTGTGAATTCTGATCGAGAAATTACAGAAACTTTAGCCAGTGCCTAGAAATGAGCAGAATACCCCTTGTATATGTGTGTGTGAAATACCCAATTCACCAAAAAGCCTCTGGTGTTGCAGTGATTTTTTAGCTCTCGTGCCCTGCCTTGTAAAGAAAAATTCTTTTCAAGCTTTGTATCATGCACCGTCAATTTTTTAATTTTGGATTCATTGAGAGTTCATTTTTATTTCCCTTGTTTCATCTGCTATCGTCACTCACAATTCAATGTGGTCAGTTGTGTGGTGCTGAGAAATACTTGTATATTTTGCATTATACTTCCATTCTATGAAGGTAGCTTTTGGATTAGATTTTTGTTCAGGAATGAAAACAAAAAATGCGAATTAGAATGAGATTCCTATTCTTCATGTTTGAAATAGGACTTTCTGGTCAGGAGAATAGCATTGAATGGGATATTCCATTCTCGATTATTTTAAAAAAAAAAAAATTCAAGTGCTACCATAAATAATGAGAAATCTGTTGCAGTGTTATGGCTTACGAGGGATTGTTAATTTACAGTTACAGAAATTATCATGTTCTGTTTGTAGTATTGCTAATTATTCTTGCTATTTTGCAGGAAGTCTACTCCATAAAATTGGCTGGAAATCCAAAACTCGGTGAAGGAAAACCTGAGAATCAAAACCATGCAATTGTATTTACACGTGGAAATGCAATTCAAACAATTGACATGAATCAGGTATATTAGTTGCTCACAGGGACTTTAGTTTTTGCTTTTTTGTAAATGAACTAGTTTAAATCCCGTGCGTTGCACGGGCTATAATATTCACAATAAGTTTTATTATATATAAACCAAATTAATGAATAGATGATATTGAATAGTAAAATTATTTACATTTAACATTCAAAAATCTAGCTATAAAACATTTGAAAATCAATAAACATTGACATTGAATGCATTGTGACGAATCCAAAAGAATGATTCCGAAATTCACTATATTATACAAAATTTACATAATAAAAATATAAAATATTCTAAAATTACATTATAGTGGACACCCTCAAGATTATATGAGACACCCATAAATAACTTACATGAAAAACTCTAAATACATCACAATGTATTACTGAGATTATGTGCCAACATACCTCATTCTTTCGCTATGCATTGTGAATGTGAACCATTCACTCACATTGTATTATCTATCTGTATGGAAAAAAAAAAAAACATTAAAAGAATCAAGATTTCATCATTGTCTATAATTAGTGTAGAAAATAAAATTGCTAACTACAAATTTGTATGCATAATAGGAAAAAACATATCATAAAATATAAATAACAATAACGAAAATTATATCATTAAAAAAATGTAAAAAACAAATCGTTGGTGAATTAATCTAAACACATCTTGCAAAACCTAATGATAAAAGTCTATTTATAAACCCCAATCAGGGTTTGCACATGTATTTAATTGTGACTTTAGTTTCACTTGTAAGATTGAAATTTCTTTTTTCTAATGTTTTAAACAAAATTTTATTATTAAATTATTAAAAAAAAGGAAGTTACTTATGGATGAATAAAACTATTACAACTAATTATGAAGTTTTAAAAAAAAAATACTCCCGAAAATTATGATATTTTTTTAAATCAAATTATGATATTTATAGTAGAGATTTTTTTTAATGAAACCAAAATAATAGAGAATATAATTAAGGTAAATTTTAGTTTTAAAAATTTCTTTTATAACTCTGATAGAAACTTGCATGCATACAATTTATAAAAACTTGCAACACGAATACAATTTATATTTAATATTAAATATTTTACTTATTGAATTTTTTTTTATTAAACTTCAACAATTTTTTTATTATTAATTATTTTTGTAAATTTCCATATATATAATAGAGATTATTGAAATCATAGAATTTTCCTTAAAAAAACATAGAATTTTTTTATAATAGAGGTAATTTAGTTTAGATAAATTAACTTCAATAGAAATTTTAGGTTTAAGGAAGTAAAAAATGACCTTATTTTAATTTTAGTTCTAAATTATTATTTAATAAAAATTTGTGCTCAAGTTATAATTATTTAAACATTTGTGTCAAAACTGAAAATGTGATGACGTGGCGCTCTAATACGCATTATAAACCTATTTTTTCTTTTATAACTCTGATAGAAACTTGCATGCATACAATTTATAAAAACTTGCAACACGAATACAATTTATATTTAATATTAAATATTTTACTTATTGAATTTTTTTTTATTAAACTTCAACAATTTTTTTATTATTAATTATTTTTGTAAATTTCCATATATATAATAGAGATTATTGAAATCATAGAATTTTCCTTAAAAAAACATAGAATTTTTTTATAATAGAGGTAATTTAGTTTAGATAAATTAACTTCAATAGAAATTTTAGGTTTAAGGAAGTAAAAAATGACCTTATTTTAATTTTAGTTCTAAATTATTATTTAATAAAAATTTGTGCTCAAGTTATAATTATTTAAACATTTGTGTCAAAACTGAAAATGTGATGACGTGGCGCTCTAATACGCATTATAAACCTATTTTTTCTTTTATAACTCTGATAGAAACTTGCATGCATACAATTTATAAAAACTTGCAACACGAATACAATTTATATTTA
>JAYMTE010001791.1:0-12448 GCA_036897545.1 Pelargonium fulgidum
ACGACTTGCAGAGGAAAAAAAAAAAAAAAAAGATGACGTAAAACGACGTCGTCTAGTGTCTATACGTTTCCTTAGCGAGGCAACGCAACGCAACGCCAGGTCCAGGTCTTTCTTCAACTGAGGATAGTGAGGAGAAGACAATACACAGCAACAATCTAAGAATGGTTAATTTTGGCGGGAAGAAAGTGGGCCAGGTGGTAGGTCTTGCCGGAAATGGCATGACCCAGATTCTGGCCGCCGCCGCCGTTGCTCTACTGGTCCGTCTCTTCTCCGGCCCCGGTCCCGCACTCGCGTCGGAAAACGACACCGATAACGACGGCGACGACACTGAATCTCGAGAATTGGACGGAAAAGTGTATCCGGTAACCATCCGATGGAGTAACATCACTTGCTTGCTCTCCGACAAATCAACCAAATCAGTGAGTGTCTTTGAATTGACTATCAACTGAAAATATATAGGGCTTTAACTGATCAATTTACCCTAGCATGCTTAACTGTTTGTGCTAGCTTAGCTTTGAGCAAGTTGGTTGGAAGCATGAAATTTAAGAATCCAATTCACCTTATTTTCCTTTGCCTTTTCTTGGTGGCCAAACACAATTATATGATTTTATTATTGATCCAAACATGCATGTTATATAGCATAGATGTTATGATGCTGAAAATAGTTTAACTACATAGGTACGATTTCTGCTTAAAAATGTCACTGGAGAGGCAAAACCTGGCCGATTGCTTGCAATAATGGGACCATCTGGTTCAGGAAAAACAACATTGCTCAATGTTCTAGCAGGGCAGCTAACAGCATCACCTAGGCTGCACTTGTCCGGCCTTTTGGAGATCAATGGAAAGCCTAGGTCACAAAGAGCGTATAAGTATGCTTGATTCAGAATATTATAATTTTACTTGAACATTCAAGATGTTATTATGATTTTTTTTTTTTTGGTGTTCGTGGGGATTTGTCATGGTGATTGCAGGTTTGCTTATGTGAGGCAAGAGGATCTTTTCTTCTCACAGTTGACAGTACGGGAGACACTGTCACTTGCTGCTGAACTTCAGCTTCCCGAGGTATCTTCAGTGGAAGATAGAGATGAATATGTTAACAAAATCTTGTTCGAGACAGGCTTGGTAAGATAATTTCCCTCTCTATATTTTTGGATGATGATAGCCAAACTGCACAGAGAAACTTTCTACTGGAAATTTAACATTCTATGCTGCCCTTGTTCTAATTGGAAGTGCGATCATGAACATATGAAGATTATGTTTGATTTATCAATGAATCTTTGCGTCTGTTATAAATTATATCTATACAAGTTCAGCAACTTGCCTCTACCTGGAGTCTTTGTTATAGTTTTAAGTATCCATGTTTTGAATTGCAAGATGTGGTGTTGCTATCAGACTTCTTACTTTACGTACTGTTAGCTTATTGTTTGACTTACTAAGTGAGAAAAAAAGGGTTTTCATTTATTACGTTTTAATTCGCCTTTCATTTGTGGTGTTGTTTTTCTCTCATTCTTTAAAAGGTCAGTTGTGCTGATTTCAATGTTGGTGATGCAAAAGTTCGTGGAATTAGTGGAGGTGAAAAGAAACGTTTGTCGCTAGCATGTGAACTAATTGCTAGCCCATCTGTCATATTTGCTGATGAGCCTACAACAGGTACTCATGCATTTTGTAATTTTGCTTATGTGATTAGCTTCTTTGGCTCTCTGCATTAATACAGCGTCATGAATAGCTGGAGTGTAGGTTACATGTAAATGCAATTATAATGATTTAGCTTTTATTTACTCAATGAATGAACATACTATATATGGGCATAGATTCTAATTTACTAAACCTGGCAGAATTCAGTTAGCTTTCCTGCATTGTTAATTTTATATTATCTCTAGCTTGCAGAAGAAAGGTAGTTGGCAGACTGAAATGGCCATTGAAGCATTATTTATTTTCTGGTTGATGATTGCTATCTTTTAGTGAAGGACATATACCAATCTGTAGGATATTACAAGCAAGCAAGTGATAAACAATCAATATAGATAACTTTTGACCTAGAATGGGTAAAAAAGGCGGCAACATTTTATTGGAATGGAGTGAATAATTTGAATCTCATTGCATTGTACCAAAAACCAAAAAAGGATAGTGATCATCTAGTGTCATTGTGCCAAGCATTACATTGCAAAATCCTATTATGTAGTAAGAATTCCCTAAATGAGCATTCAGAATATACAACATACTAAATTATCATTTTAGTCTTAATAATAAAATTAATAAATACTACAGTGATTCAGATATTTTAAAACTTTTTGTTGTTCTTGTATGGGATACATCAGGTGTAGCTGCTAAATATTTATTTGTGCGATATATTTTTATTGTTAATTGATAGCTGAATTTTTTATTGAGATCATTGGGTAGAAAATCATTTGTAACATTCAGGGCTTGATGCATTCCAAGCGGAGAAAGTGATGGAAACTCTACGAAAACTTGCGGAGAATGGACATACTGTTATATGCTCCATACACCAGCCAAGAGGGTCAGTGTATGTGAAATTTGACGACATTGTCTTGCTGACAGAGGGTGCACTTGTTTATGCTGGTCCTGCACGTGAGGAACCACTGGCATACTTCTCTAAATTTGGGTTGTCAGCTAATCCTTGTCTATGTCATATTAATTTTGTATCTGTATTTTTGTTACTGTATGAATTTTGTTTTCATGTAAAAAACCATTCATTAAACCTGTTAGGCTTACTAAAAGCAGTATAGACAGATTATAGAAGTTTTAAGATCTCTAGCATCCCATCAATGAAAATGATGCCGTGACACTGTGACAGTGATTACTGCTAAGACTGAGAAAAAGTGGCTCAAGTTCACTTGGTCTAACGTTCTGGGCAAATCTTTTGAGCTAGTTCATCATTAATTTTATTTGCTGTATTGCTTGGCTATGATACATAAAATATTAGGCGATGCATGCCGCTTTTATTTTCTGTACGAGTATGCTGAGATCAGATTCTGTGAGGTGCTCCCACCCATATTAGGTGATGCAGATCACATTCAGTAAGAATGTGAAAATTTATTGATGCAAAAACTCATACATAATAAGAATATGATAGCTTCATGTATATGGTATTTTCTTGGCGGACAACCTACATGAGGTCAGCTATGTGGATCCTGAGAGGTCATAAACAAAATAATGATTTCTCACTACATGGTGGCACGGTCATTTACTTTATTGCTCCTTTCACTCTGCAACAATGTCATGTTTGACTTATTGTAAACATTAAGAATTATGATATGAATCTTTGACTTTCCTCTATGTGCTATTTAAAATAATACTACTGAAATTCAAGCATAGCTCTCTGACCAAATTGGGACATGTGTTTTTATTATAGCTGACACTTAAGGCGATGTGAGTATATTATATATGCAATCATGTCTGATTGAGCTTTCACTTACAATAGATCTAATCATGCATATTGATTTTATTCTCTTCTGGAAGTTCTGGCACATGAGGGTAAATTATGATGGTTTAATTTCAAGCCATCCCTAGTGTTTGGTTTACTGATTATAAAAATTTATCACATTTTTTATTTGAGTTTCTCTTGGCTTTTATTCGAATTATTGAGGCTTTCAGAACTGAACACATTTTATTAACCATGCCCCCTTTTCATGTAAAAAGAGCTGATGACATTTTCCTAATGGTCTATCTAAATTTCATACACTTATTTTAAATGCTGAATCTCTAATTTCTGAATGTACTGACTAATGGCTGATTCAACAGGTATCGATGCCCAGATCATGTAAATCCTGCAGAGTTTTTGGCAGATCTTATATCTATTGACTACAGTTCTGATGAAGGTGTCTACATTTCTCAGAAAAGGATAGATGGTCTTGTTGAGGCCTTCTCACAACAATCCTCAAGTATTCTTTATGCAACTCCACTAAACAGAATGGAGGTATCCAGTAATAGTGTAAAGGTCATCAACAGCTCTATTGTAAAGACAAAAGGGAGTTGGTGGAGGCAGTTCTGCCTGCTTCTCAAGCGTGCATGGATGCAGGTTTGTCTTTGAGTCTTTCAACTGTCATTACGTTTGGTAGGCAAGAAGTTGATTGCAATAGTAGCACCGTAGGTTCAACATATTAAATTTATGCTTATAGGTTTTTGTTATAGGTTTTTGCCCTCAAGCAGACAAGCCTTTCAGCAACCTGATTTATTCTGTTTTCACATTTTAATGACTACTTTACTTCTTTACAATGCAGTAGCATATACAGATAACTAATCTAGGGGAGGCTTATGGTGATTATTCTTTTTCGTTTATGTTTTGAAGATGTTAATTTAGTGGTTATAATGTCAGCTCCTCATTTTAGCTGACTGTTGCCTGGCATGGTTGAATAGGCTTCTCGTGATGGGCCGACCAACAAAGTTAGGTCAAGAATGTCTATTGCATCAGCTATAATATTTGGTTCAGTTTTCTGGAGAATGGGTTTATCGCAGACATCTATACAAGACAGAATGGGATTGCTTCAGGTATATCAATGCTTTTGCTATTACTATACCCCCATGTTATTCCATTGTATTATGATCTACACGTCTTCCGTAAAGTGCTCCAAATTTTCCCTAAACAAATGGACAATGTTGTTGAGTAATAGCGTATTAAATCTTCTTTCTGCATGTATCTCATCCAAATTCATTCCTTTGCACTCTCAAAAAGTGGATAGATAATAGAAACCCTGGACAGTCTTCTGCCAAACTGTGCCAACCTATTATATTCATTAATATTGTCCAATTACATTCCTGTGCTCTCTCAAAACAGAAACATGTTTAACCTCATAAATTTTCTGTTCTTAAGATATTACATCTGGTAACTGTGCATTAGTCAGATTTATAATTAAAAAAACAGCAAGTAACTTGTCACTTTATGAAGACATATGCTATTTGACTGTTGGTGTTGACGAACTCAGAAGTAATGACTCCTTCGACCAACTTCTCCCTCACAAAATAAGTCTATCTCAATCTTAATGTGTTCCTCTCATAGAAAACGGGATTGGAGGCAAGTGTAGGGTGGCTCGATTGTCACATATGAGTTTCACCAGAGTTATCTGGTAAAACTTCAGTTTTTTCAAGAGTTGCTTGAACTATATGAGCTCAAATTAGGCATTAGCCATCGCTCGATACTCTGCTTATACATTATATTTTGCCTCCACATTTTATTTCTTGTTTTACCAGGAGACTAAGTTACCTTTGAATAAGACACAATGCCCCGAAGTTGATCTCCGATTAGGACATCCTGCCTAATTTGCATCTGAATACCAATTCTTCTCTTTATGCCCCTTAGTTTCATATAGTAAACATTTTCATGTGCTCTTTTAATGTATTTCAAAATTTGTAGTGTAACTTCCCATTTACATTGGGAGTTTAAGAATTGACTTACTACACTCACAACGAATGAGATATTAGGTTGAGTTATGCGAGATAGTTAAGCGGACGTACTAATTTTAGACATTTGCCTTCGTCTGTCAATGACTCCCATGTTCTGTTAGGAGTTTCACATTTGGATTCATGAGTGTGTCAACTAGTGTGGCATCTAACAAGCCAACTTCCTCAAGAATATTCAAAGCATACTTCCATTGAGATATTGAAACATGCCTTGTGATTGCTATCTAAACTTCCCAAAAATAACCAAGTTCTCCTAAAACTTTGGTTTGGTTTGGAAGTGTTTGAAAAACTGGTTTTCAAACATTTCCTGAATTGTTTATATGTTCCTTGATATGATTACATTTTCTCTCAGGTTGCCGCGATAAATACAGCAATGGCTGCTCTTACGAAGACTGTGGGTGTGTTCCCCAAGGAACGTGCAATTGTAGATAGAGAGCGTGCAAAGGGATCTTATGCATTAGGACCTTATCTTCTCTCTAAACTGTTGGCGGAGATTCCCATTGGAGCAGCATTTCCATTAATGTTTGGTGCTGTTTGTTATCCCATGGCTCGTCTTCATCCTACTTGGTCCAGGTGAGGTTCCTAAGGGCTGAAGCTACTATTTTGATCATTTAACATTTTATGCTTGCTTCTCATTTTTATTGTATGTCAGCAAATAGGTTTGAGAGTCGCGACTGGAACTTTTTTAGATTATTATAATAGGTGTTAACTGGCCAGACACGTGTGTTCACTGACTTGATGTGTTGAGTACAATGAATCTATATTTACAATGGGGGTAAAAGATAAGAGTGATAAGAAAGAAAATACAAGAATCACTTTCAATGTTTAACACAATTCTGTAGTTTGCTCCATCACATCCATGAGTCATGATATACTCCACTGTCAAATCCACGATATATCTTGGGAAGTCTACCTATCCCAACCGAAACCTGAACCATCTTCGCTGACTACAGACCGAATCTACCTGTGGGCTAGCTTGCTTCATCTGTTGGTTTACCAAGACATCAAAGCAAAATGATACAAACTTGTCATAGATTTTGTTGGCAAGATAAGATGTTGCATTCTTCAGAAACTACATTCATATCAAGTATGAAGTGAAGCCATTGCAGTATTTAAGGTGTGTTGACATATAAATACCAGTGTAAAAGATTATGGTGGGATACAGATTGCTTCATAGAACTTCAAGAAAGTTCATATTCCATTAATATTCAGTTCCCTTTTTCTATGCCCAAAATATTCTGATTGGATTACCTGTGTGACCCAAAACATCTATCAAGCTTTTGTTACAATGCAGCCTTGGTGGCATTTACGTAATAGCAGGTAGAATGAGGTCTGAATTTGTCAGGTTGATTTTTAGTTACTGTTTCCTTTGAAGGCTATTTGATTTAACTGCGATTACCATACACGTGTGCATTTGTTTACTTGGTTCCTCATAAATGTTATGAGGCAGGGTTGATTGGTTGGTATTGTCATAATTATGATATGTTCTTGAATTAGTAGGTGAAGGATTTGTGCGAGAAATACTAGGTATTTAGATTAAGTGTTGTGAAGAACTGACTCAGAACTCTGGTCTTCCAGGTTTGGAAAGTTCTGTGGAATTGTCACTGTTGAATCTTTTGCCGCATCAGCGATGGGTCTTACTGTTGGGGCCATGGTTCCAACCACTGAGGCAGCAATGGCATTGGGGCCCTCTCTTATGACAGTTTTTATTGTATTTGGAGGCTATTATGTCAATGCAGAGAATACACCAGTTATCTTCCGTTGGATTCCCCGTGCTTCTCTAATCAGATGGTAAATAAATCATTACTTTGTAACAAGTAAAATGCCTGTTAGTATTCCTTACATTTGAAGCTGATGATATCATATTATTCTCTTTCAATTATATTATTGGTTGCTCCCTCATCTATTATCATCCTTTCAGGGCCTTCCAAGGACTGTGCATCAATGAGTTTAAAGGTCTCAAATTTGATCATCAGCATTCATTTGACATCCAAACTGGAGAACAGGTAAAGGAAAACCTGAACCCTTGTACTTCATTTTGTAAATGAAAATCCTATCCCGGTAACATCAAGGTCCAGAACCCAACACACTTTGCTCCTTGGATCATCTAAACTATAGCCAGTTAGATTTCATAAAATTGTCTTGCAAATTTTGCTGCTAAAACATTACAAGTCTTGGTAAGATTTCTCTTAGCATATTGAAGTCATAGGTGACTTAAATTATGCAATAATATGTTCCTTTCTTGATTTTGCAGGCACTTGAAAGGCTTTCCTTTGGAAAGAGTCGCATTCGGGACACAGTGATAGCTCAAAGTAGAATAATGCTATTTTGGTATTGCACCACTTACATTCTCCTAGAGACGAACAAGCCCAAATACCAAAGGCTCGAGGTTCCTCATCCGGAAGAAATGCAGCCAAAGCTCCAGATGGAGCCATTGGATACCGAGAAAATCGAAGAATATGAGCAGGTAGAGGCTCCTACGATTGAACAAGTTGAATCAGAACGGCAGCTTCAATCAACTTCAGTTGACCAAATACCACCATTCGACCCAGAAGGTTTGTAATTACTTGGGTGTTAGTGGTTTAAATCACAGGGACGTCTTCAGATGTTAGGTATTTTCTATAAAAC
The DNA here is from genome assembly GCA_036897545.1 of Pelargonium fulgidum. Taxonomy (NCBI): domain Eukaryota; kingdom Viridiplantae; phylum Streptophyta; class Magnoliopsida; order Geraniales; family Geraniaceae; genus Pelargonium; species Pelargonium fulgidum. The sequence continues at coordinate 8,047 of JAYMTE010001791.1, forward strand.
AAGTTAGTGTTGGTGATTTAGCAATGGACAACTGACAATGATCTTTAGTGACACGCCAACTTGCAACGAATTTAAGTATGTTGTTAATATCCGTTGCAAATGGGAACAGCGGAAGATTTTTCTGTATAACCGCAAAGAAATTCACTGCTTATTACACATTTTTTTGCCTTGGGTATTTCTTATACTGTTGTGTGACACTTAAAATTCTAACTCAAATCTTAACTAAATTTTTTTAGAATAAATCTTTCTAAAAGAATGAATGTCCACTTTTGTCTAATGATTTGTATTGCCTATTTTAAAGTTTACTGATGTAAAATGTCAGTAGTAATAGTTGAAATGAGGTAAAATATATATAAATAATAAAAGTTTTGTTTAGTAAACTAACGTTTAAAAAGAATTTTGTATCATAAAATTGTTTAGTAAAATTATGTAAAAGTTTTCAAGCATAATTATGAATTTATTAAATTGTTCTTCAAAGTATAGAGGAAAATGAATTTAGGACAATTTTTTTTTTTTTGGCTTATAGTAAGTCAAGCTATTGAGGTGATGACACCTTATTATAATCAATTTATATCCTACCAAGTGAATTGGTGAGAGCGGAGCAACCCATCCGGATCCGAAATTTTTAATGAGGTGTCACAACCTCATTAATGGTTTACTCTAAGCCAAAAATTAATTGGTTTAGGCTATCCTTCCTATGTATGTACTAAGTATAAAAAAATATAATATAAAAAAGTTTATATTTTATACGCAGTTGATCGACTTAATTATTTTCACGGTCGACCATATAGAGTATACTTAAAAGTCGGTCTATATCACGTGAGTATGTATTATATGTCGACCGTAAACTGTAATGGTCTACCATATAAAATAAAAACATGCAACTTACTCACACTTAACGGTGTATGGAGAGGTCAATATTGCAAAGAATTTTTCACAGTTGAATCCTTCTCATCATTCTTTTGTGACTTGATCATTATAGAAGCTATGCTGGAGTTGGCTTCTACTCAGTCGTTACAATTAAATGTGCATGCACCTAGTACTTGATCAATGATTGTTGTTTCAGAACAATTTGTATGACTAAGTATATATTCGTGTTCGTGAAACATGAATTCATCCAAAAATTCTCTAGTTTCATTCCATAAGAATTGAGCCGTAATAAATATATGAAAGTTACGTGATCCACATCATATATGCAAATTCAACAACTTGATGCCTGTGGCGTAACGCAGTAGCTTCGTCGCCGCCGTATCTCATGCAATGCTCCAATATTACGTATGGTACGTACCTTACACCACACGTCACCTTTCTTCAAAAGTTTCCAATCAAATCTTACGCGCCAAATTTACGCGTTCTTCTAAAGCCTATAAATATACAAACCAAACCTTCCACTCCACAACTCACATATTTACCATTCATATCATTATTTCATTAACGGTTAAACATTTCAATCTTCAATTATTCAATGAATCTTGGTTCCCTTCTCCTTCCTTGGCGTCCATTTTTCTTCAACTCGTCACAACATCAACTGAGACGCCACAAACAAAATTATAAGCTAAAATGTGCAATGAAGCGGGATGATCATGCGCGAGGACATGGCCGAGATAGTTACAATTATAACGGGAAGCTTGTGGAGGAGAGCATGATTGTACTGAGAGAACGCATCCAGGAGATGAAGATGGCGGAGCAGAAGAAGGAGGCACCGTCTAGTTGGATGGATTGGGAGAAGAGATACTCTGCTTCGAATTATGATTCGGATATTTGCGAGGCAGTAGGGTTGTTGCAGATGTTGCTGATGAATATGAGGCCCAGCTTGGCTTTAGGGTTGCTTGCTGTTGTTGCGTTGAGTGTACCCACATCCATGGCAGCACTTTTGTCTCATCTAATGGAGATTGCTAACCACATTGGCTGATTCTTTAGTTGCAGAGGTTTTGCTGTGATACAAAAATTCTTCCTACAAACTAGGATGTAATAAGCTTATACCATAAAATAGCTTGTATTTAGATTTTTTTTGCTTTTTATGTCTTTAAATAGCTTGTATTTTATGTTTGTTAATAAGCTAAGATTAATTCTGAGAATCAAATAGTAAGAATTTTCAAATTTATTTAGTAAATTGTATACAGTCATTATAAACTAATACTTGTCTCACATTTCCAATTTCTCTGTAATAAGAAATAATATATACATAAACAGAGGCTAATAGAACCGATCAAATATAAATAAGAAGGATCTCACTAAATCGGTCCGAGCAATATAGGTAGAAGTGAAACATTCACATTTCCAATTTCTTCTTCTTTTGTATATTGTTTTCTTGTTGGTTTTCACAGAATACAACAACCATCACATCTCATTCAAAAGACAAAAGCATATAATTAAGCATATATAGAAGTGAAACATTTGTCCTTAGAAATGGTCAACACATAAAATTGTCCCATGTAATTTATAACGAGAATGAAGATAATGAATCTGTATATGAAGAAAATCTGAAACTGTGTATAATTATATAAGCATGGACAAATTCATAAAGGGACACTATAAGACGGTCCAATGGGTTTATATGCCGTCTCCTATGTCAAAGTATGGAATAAAGCCCATTGGACCGTCTCTTATGTCAGATTGTAGGAGATTATAAGAGACGGTTTATAAGAAGCAACATTTCCAAATGTACGCTGCTCTTGTCATGACTATTTCCGATGAGTTTTATAAGTTTTTGGCAAAACTTTGAATTGAATTTGTCAATGAACTATGAAGTTTCCGACAAATCAATAATGAAGAAGAAAGTTGTAGTGAAGGACAATTTTGAAATTTCAAAAAACATTAGTCGTGTGCTAGGCACATGACTAAATTATTGGAATATTCCATTAAGTATAACGGAAAAATTAGATGGAAAGATATTTGGTATAGTTTAGAGTTAAAAGTTACATTAAAAAATTTAAGACATTCAAGATTAAAAGAGATATAGTTGAGAGCAGATACGTGAATGTAATTTACCCATTTGTTTTATTTTGTTCCTGCAATCTTGAACCTCTCTTATGTGCATTTATTATACACCTATATATCGTGCACAAATAATTTTTTAATTTTTTTCTTTAGTGATACAGCTAAGCCTAATTTGAATTAGTTAATTTATTTCGTAAAAAAAAAAATTACTGTCATATATCAACTAAAGTGCATGAGTCTATTGGTCGGACTTATTCCAATTCAACCTGAAGTTTCGAGTTCCAAACACACGAATACTTCAAAACTTGACAGAGATAGGGGGAGTTTTGCCACCCGTATAATTATTTTCAGTTCAAATAAAGATTAGTATGAGTAACTAATAATATATTTTTACTAGTTATAAGAATCTCATGCGTTGCACGCGTTATCAATAATTAAAATGTTAATTCAATTTGAGAAGCAAAATATTGGTTTCATTTTTTTTCAATTATTTGTTACAATTGTAGAAAAAAGAGTTTTTTTTTTCTTGGGTAGCGTTTGTTTAAGAAATTTTAATTGAATTCTTTTTTAGAATGACAAGTTTATAATTAAAAAAAAAATTCTCTTTTCCAAAGATTAGTTAAATAAATTCAAATTCTCAGAAATTGAAATACTATAGTGGATGTGTTATTTCAAATCCTGCAAATTTTGAATAATTGAAATGATAAGAAAGTATGTTCTAACTAGATTATTGTGTTAGTGGATATCTATTATTAAGTATTCATAACATTCATTTTTATCTACAGAAAGAATTTGATTTTTGACCTTTTAGAACCTTTTCTTTTGAATGGAATGATTAATGGATGTCCAATAATTAGGACATAATAAGTTATTTTCACCTAATTTATTTTTCATTATCCTCATTTATAATAATTTCAAAATCAAACTATTAACATTAGTTTTAGGGTTTCACACTTATAACAACTTATTCATTTGGTATTGACTTATTGCTCTTTTGGCTAGTCAATTTAAGAGAATTATATATGAGTAACCCGGATAGTATAGTCTATAGGGTTTTGGTTGGTAAATATGGTCATCAGAACTCGTTGTGGAATTCGAAGGTCAAATCTCCTTGTTCCTGGATTTGGAGAAGCTTGTGTAAAGGAAGAGCTTTCCTTATGGTGCACATGTTGTGGCAAATTGGAGATGGAAAAACGGTTAGAATTTTTCAAGATAAATGGATAGACAATATGGTCATTCCCTTCTCCAGCTCTAGTTCCCTTCGGGAGGATGATACAGTTGATAAGCTTATGCAGAATAACCCTAGAACTTGGGATCATAATCTAGTTCAGTAAGTTTTTCCTGGTTCAATTGTCACAAAAATTCTCAAGATTCCTCTTCCCAAATGGGGCTGTGTTAGGGACAAGCTGCAATGGATGCAAGAGCACGGAGCATCTAAACCCTTTACAGTTAAAGAGGCCTA
>JAYMTE010001792.1:0-12447 GCA_036897545.1 Pelargonium fulgidum
AGAAACCCGGGCAACGCCGGGCTAAAAAAGCTAGTTACATATATCACGAGTGGATCATGAGTCGCAAAATTTCAACTCACAAGTAATCATTCGGGTTGAAAAATTCGGACGGGTAATCCGCCCATGAGCAAACGCCAGGGGCATCTCCAACAAATTGCGATCCAATTGGAAGGTGTTAAGAAATTTGGTGATGAATAGCAATGGAGGTCGGTCCCTTAGAACTATGAATCTCATGTGGTGCAGTAAATAAAAGAAGAAGAAGAAATAAAACAATGGCAAGGACTGCTACAAACTGGTGGAGCCGATCAAAAGCCGCACTTCCCATCTGGTTCATCTCTTTCTTCTTCATCTACACTTTATTGCAAATGGCCATTCGTAATTCCAAATCCTCCTATTCTTCTGGTAATTACCTTTTTCTAACTTCTGTTTGGTTCCTGAGAAAACAATGCCCTATTCTTGTATCTCAAATTTCTGTATGTTTTTGCTAGTAAATGAACTTGCCATTATTATAGGATGCTCAATTTCCTGTTAGTTAACAAATTTATGCTAATTTTGTGAACACTATCAACAGATTCTCTTATTCCAAGTAAACAACAGAGAACAAGGTTGTATGATAAAATGGAAAGGGATTTAGATGAGCATGGGCCAGTTTTCCTTAAACATGGTGAAACTTCCCAGTCATTGTCTCTTTCAGATATTTTTACTGTAAAGAATGGATCTGTAACTCCTATATTGAAGGTAACATGTTCGGTGAAAATGACATAGCTATTCACCATCTTAGATTTTTTTCTTTTTTCTTTTGAGATATGAATTATGGCTATCTCTTGCTTACAGACGGCAGATCCTCCTGTGAGAGCAAATGTCTTGCATCTGAGCACAGAATACTCCGTGCCCATTTCGTAAGCGTTTATTTTGTGTTATGTCGTTTTTTTGGGTGTGTTTTGCTTCCCATTATGCTTCTACATTATATACACTCACTTGCATGGCAATGACGGTTTTCCGACCATTGAGAGACTGCGGTTGTATATGATCATAAGGGTTTGTTGAAGAAAAGAAAGACAACTTGGTCAAATCAGTTTGAATGGCTTTTGGGATACTTCTAGATGCTTTTCTTTATTTATTGTATCATTTCATTTCTAGTAAGCCCCTGATTAATGGTTGCATTTTGATCCTTACCCTATGATATGGAAAAATAAATCTGGCTTACTTTGGAGCTTACTTCCTTCACATGAGATTTATGTTATTGAATAGATTTTTTATTGCCATTTGGCAATGATACTACAAGGACAATAAACAGGCATTTGTCATTCTTGATAGCTTATGTCCTCTGTAAAGGAAATTTGGTTGACCGTATAACATTCTTGATGCTCAACCATCCTCTATGCTTGGAACATTGCAGGGAGGCTGTAAGGCGTGTATTCAATCCATATTTTGATAAAGGTAAACTATTATTTGCCCCAGCTTCTCAGTTTAGTGGTAAATTTTAGCTGTGATGTTTCGTAATAGCAATTTTATTATTTATGATCCCAATGCTTTCCATGCTCACTCGTATCCTGGTTAGTGATCTGGTTTCAGAACTCTAGTTTGTACCATTTTAGCATGTTTCATGCCTCCCATCATATTTCACCTGTTCCTGCAGCTGAATATGAGGTAATTTTCCTTTTATTATTGTTTTTATGCCCCCCTATCTTGTTTTATGATGAGGATATTTGATTAAGCTGGACCTTCTATCTTTTGGTCAGATTGATGCTGAGGTGAATGCTGTTAGTGTTGTTACAACAGATCTCTGCCCTCTAAAAATTGTCTTAGATAGAGTTGTTCTAACATCTACAGGTGTGCTTCTAGGATGTTGGCAGGTTTTTTCCAGAAACTTACTCACTTTTCTTTTTAGTTTTCATTTTCAAGTTCCTACACTTACGGATTGTTTGGCCATCTTACTTGAAAAGGAATGATGGGCAAATAAATGGAAGGAAACGTAGATTTCATTTTCTCTAAATTCTTTGCCCCAAATGAGTATCCACTTTCCATTTTAGTAAGTTAGCTATGTTTGAATAACTAATAATATCCTTAATATAAATTAAAAAGAAGAACCACTTGAGTTTGTAACAACAGTCATGTGGGGGCACAGGAGGAAAAGTTAAGCAATAATCATATTATTCTTTATTTTTGCAAATAAAGAAAAGTTGACACTCATTTTAGGATGGAGTATATATAATCTACTTTTAAAGAAAAGTTGACACTACATTATAAGCAAACCATATCTGGATCCATATCGAAGAGACGATGAATGTCCACCAAAATCACATCATTAATGCCAAGAGAATTGCATTCGAACAACCTCCTAACATGTACCAAAATCAGATTTAGCTGTTTCAATTCCAGTCTGTGTTCGTATAATTTTTGGACCATCTCTTTCTTATGATGCCAATGTCTTTCTTTGCATTGATGGAGTCAGAAGGTCAATGAAAGCACCATTTAGCGTGCTCTAAATCAACTGAAGTAGGAAATACTGTAAACCAACTAAGAATTTAGAGATTTTGCCTCCATGAGACCACATTCATGGCGTTTCCATTCAGCTCAAAATAAGAACATTAACATTGCAAACAAGAATTAAGGTGAATACACTTTCAAGAACTATGAGTAATTAAAGGTATAACATGATTCAAGCTGGGCTAGGCTCCAAGAAAAGCATTACTAGTGAGGCAAGCTTCAGAAGAAGAAGAGAAGATGCAGAGCATCAAGAGAAGACTCAACAAAACACTTAAACACTCAACAACCCTTTCTTTGTTTCGAACCTCCCTTTTATATTTGTTGGCATTTACTTCTCTGGTCTAATCATCAGTTCATGGGTTGAGAGCTTGTGGCTTATTGGGATTTCGAGCCTACTTATCGGGCTTACGAGCCCGAGTCACTCCACATCTTCCTTGGGAAGAAATTCCATTCCATGTTCTTTCAAACGCTTAATCTATTGTTCATACTCTTGGATTCTTGACCTTGAAATGTGTTATTTTCTTGTGTAGGTGATATCTGGGACAGATCCCATAACAATTCGTTCTAGATTGAGAGCTGCACTTCCACGGGCACCGGAGAAGCAACTGGTATGTATCTTTAACCATATTAAATATCTTTCATCTAGTTGAAATCGTAAGAGGACTCAGGACTTTCAAATTGAAAGGAATTTACCATTGTTTCATAGTCGAAATTGCAGGGTTTCAGGATCCAACATTTGAGAACTGCGTACATTCATTTTGCAGAAGCTGATTGTAGAAATTTTTCCTCATGTCTAGAAATAATTAAAAAAAAAAAAAAAAAGAGAACAAAAAGTTAATTTAGTAACAAGATCCCAAAAAAACTAAAGTAAGCTCCTATCCAAGATTTCTGATTTGTTGTTTGATCCTTTCAGACACAAGCAAAAAAGTTTTGGCACTACACTTTAATCATTCTATTGATCTGGTTAAAAGAGATGGTTACATTTGATTCAGGAATTTGGTGGGAATAAAAACTTTGGGTTCAGGAAGATATTGCCGTCACAATATGGATCATATCTTCATGTATTGATTTGAATGTTGGCTACAATACCATTAGTACACTATCATTGAATAACTTATATTCTATGGCTACAATACCATTAGTAGACTACCATTGAATAACTTATATTCTATGTGATCGACAGTGTTATTACAATCATCTAAATGTGGTATACCTGGTCGTCTTTGTAACATTAGTAATCTAAATCCATTTGTCTCCTGCAGTATGATTCAGCTATTCTGCACACTTCGTTTGCGAGGCTCCTAGGACGTCCTAAAGGTTCCTCTATGGTAATAGATATTAAGCATATTTATTTTTTGCATTGAACTGTTCATTCAAAGTTACTGAATGTCCCATAAAACTTCCATACTGCTGCTTGTTGCAACCGCCTAGGAATTTGTAGGCTGTTGTGGTGTGTGTAGATATATTGAGAGCTAATGCTGTTTATGAAAGTAGTAAAAGATAAATGCTCAGATCCTATCTCGTCCAACAGAGATAACATGCTCAAACATAGACAACAGTGATTGTCACTAGCATTGGCCAAGTCATTCGAAAATTACTTGACTTCTAAGCCAAGCTGTACTTTTGACATAATTCAGCTCCAGTGTATAACAGGAAAACATTTATCTACTTACATCAAAGTGGAAGGCTTCTATAATTTTTAATATTTCGTTAGGGTAGGATTTTCTTGTATCACTATAATTCTCTCTGAAATCCCTGCAACTCCCTTTTGTCAATAAGGGCATGTCTTGTCAAGGTATATATAATTACTTAAACACACCCGAGAGGTGAAAGCAGTAAATTATGTACAAGCCTCTTTCTTCATATGGTTTTATAGGAAAGAGGGTTTAATGAAATTGGCAATGCCCCAGCATTATGGCTGTACATGTGTGTGAGTGAGCGTGCACTGTGGTGGTGGTGGTGTCTTCTATCTTATATCTGGATTAATGTCTTATCACCAAGTACTGCTTTAGGCATTTGAATGCTATAAGACCTAATTGCCAAACAATGCCCCATATTAATGAGATCTGTATACATGTGTAGGGAAAATCAGTCCGTTCCCTATCTTATGCCAGATTCAAGTGCTGAAATCCTTGTTAAATTTATTGACGGTCGTAAGTTTGGATCAATATATATGTTCTAGTCTGTGTTGCTTGTGGAAATATGCAGGAACTGGAGAAAGCTTCAAATCAGCTTAAATTCTTCCATGAGTTAGTTTCTCGCTTAAACAATCAAATTCGTGGATCTGAGGCAAGTCATGTCATATTTTACTCTTTGCAATTTACATGTTCATTGGTCAAGGCAAAAAGCATAAACATCCTATGCTGAAATATCATTTTATTTTATTTTTTATATCTGACCTTACATGTAGACTCACATAGGGAGGATCAGACGGGCTTTACACTTTTTGTGGTGTGAATACACTGCAAGTAAGTTGTCATCATGTCATGTAAAAGATCCATGTTATGATCAGGACCGTGGTCTGGAGGAGAACCTATGTTTTCTCCTAAAGTAAAATGTGACTTGTGTAAATGAAAAACTCATTCTTCTGAAAACAACAATGGATGCTGTAATGAACCAACTCAACTAAAACTTTAAGCTAATAGTTGATGGCCCAATAATAGTTTTATACTCTATCATGCCCCTCACATGCAAGGCCAGGACTCGAACTCAGGACCTTTAGGTCACCAAGGCTCTAGTATTGTGTAAAGAACCAATTAAACTAAAAGGTTAAGCAAATAGTTAAAGGCCTAATAATAGTTTTATAATCTAACAAAAGCCACTTTGCAGAAGAAATGTGTGAATTAGGATAAGATTGGAAGTTTGGATACATAGGGCACAATATTCTATTCTTTTATGGTATATTGTATATGTGACTACATTAACCTAGGAGTGTCATGCATATCTAAATAAAGATTATTAATATTGCTTATATATAAACTATGATGCACGGACACTCTCATCTTCTTAACGTACACGTGTCCGATACGTATCTGACACTTGGACACTCAGACAATCTTCAAATACCTGTCACTCAATTGTTTACTATTTTTTTAAGAGGACATGTGTTAGATATCTTACATATATCCTATTTTAGTCTTAAAATGAATTGATTGAACGAGTTTGACACTCTAAAACACATTGACGAGCATGAATTGATTGACATAGTTTATTACTCTTCAGGTATCGTGTCTATGATTTTGTAAAAAATGTGTGTCACCGCGTCTATGTTTTTTCATATCCTGTATCTCGTACCCGCGTCTATGCAACATAGCTTATAGACACTTGTATTGGATCCAGGCTGTAGTCTCTGAGCTGTGGTACGTTGAAGAGTATGATTTGTTGGCCCTTGCATTGAATGGAAGAATGAAGATTCGCAGGTTCCAACTAGGTTGCACGAAACCATGAGATGAGAGGGTACGCATACCCTTCCTTGCATTGGATCTGAAACTGTAAAATGTAGCATTTGTTGATGCTTCCAGACAAGTAATTTCAATAATAGATGCAAGGATGTTAAATGTACCTTGTTGTGAATCTTCTTTCTAAGTTGTTGCATATTCTTATTGGCAGGGATGTTTCAGCAACTAGGAGACTAGAGAAGTACCTACCAACACAAACAAGAAATAGAGAAAATGGACAACGTATTTCATGTACGTTCAGAGGGTTTTTTCTGTTAAATAGTACACAAAGAATCCACAATTTAATTTTCTATGCTCCTTAACAGTTATACATCAGCAGGTTAACAATAAAAGTTGACAGATTTAGCTCCATCATTTGTGATTTGTTTGTATAATTTTGGAAATTTTCACTTTTAATTTTGCCTATTTCAGTCAGTTATTTGTTGGTTTCATGCAATTCTTCTATGGTTCTTTTCAGCTTAAGCAAAATATCGTTTTGGGGGCAAATAAATCAATTCTCAGACTGAATTTCTCACTGAAATGGAAAAACTAACAAAAATTATATTTTAACTTGATTTTCTGATATTTGATTTGAGTCTTTTTTATTATATTACTTTCATATGAACTTTTCAAGATTAACATGTAAATGCATCTCATTGATCAAGACCAACAAAATATTGGAACCTGTGCGAGGTGATGTTGTTACAAGAGTCTTGTAGTTTAGTTTTCAAACTTTGAACACCATAAGATATCACACAACCACAAGGTCTCGGTCCTCCATGGAAGGCCTTCTTGAACCACCTCGTAATGAATGCCTCACATGGGGTGCCCACGAACAGGAAGTCATGTCGCGAACCTGGGTCTTGCCCTAGACCGGGCACTACGTACCAACGTGTGTGAGATACTCGAAAGAAAAAAGCTGATGTCGAGACCCTAAGTCTTGAGGACTTGGCCATAGAGCATGAACGACTTACAACGGAGATGTCTATGGGGAAGGAGCTGATGTCGAGACCTTAGGTCTTGAGGCCTCGGCCATGGACAAGGTACCAATTAGAACCACACGCGATTACCCATGGGGGAGCGAGATGCACATAAGCAATGTGCCGATGCCACGTTCTTGGACCAGGCACCACTTGCAATCGCACACAACATATCTTCGGGGGAGTGAGATGCCCATAAGAATTGAGCCGACGCGGCCCTGAATTATGCACCACGTACGTGCAGGCTCGCGCAAATGCCTATGAGGATGAGACAAACGTCGCGACCCTAGTTCTTAAGGTCATGGTCTTGGCCCCTGGACGTCATTTGAGCACACCGTCCTCGCCCATACGTCTATGGCACCCAACCCACAAAAAAAAAAAAAACCTCATCACAAATCTTGCGAAAGAAACCAATATGAGGAACTTAACTCCGAAGAACCACTCTTCGAGGAGCCCATCCTTTGACTTTTACACTTATCTCCTATCAGAGAGCTTAAGGTTTTCAGAAAGAACCTCAACAGTCAGTCTCTACAAGTGTTACAAAAACTTCCTTGGAGTCCTAAAGCCCCGAATGTTCAAAAGCACTCTTAGAGCCCTGCAAGTTTGTCTGAAGCTCCTCTCCGAATCTAGAGCCCCGAAAGCTTCCTCGAATCCTTAGAGCCTTGAAGGTCCAAAATCTTCTTCGGATCATCAAAAGAAATTGATGCAGAACTCTGGATTAGCAGACTTCCTCAAAACACCACCAAAGTTTCCAACAAAGATAGGAAACCTACAAAGCAAGAGACGATCCTCCAAAATTCTCTGTTTAGGAGAGAATGCTTAATTTTTCTTTTGTTGGGATCATATATGATATGCATGAACGGCCCATAAGAGAAGCTTTGTTTCGGGAAAGGTGAAGATGAGATTGGATTTAGGATAGTGTGAGATGTTAGCTTGGTACTATTGGGGGAGCGAGGTTGGAGACTCGTGAAAAACCAAGACTGTTTATTCCCTCGGTTCTCAAAGGTAGGTACTTCCCAAATTGTTCATTTTAATACTCCGTCAGGGTCAAACTCGAGCTTTATATGGAGTCGCGGGGAAGGACTGGTATTGGGTAGGTTGGCCAAAATAGCGTTGGGCAGATGTATGGGGCAAGTCAGGTGTCAAGGGTGCCGACGATGTACCAGCATAAGGCAAAAGTGTGGGCAATCCAGGAGGCATTGAGTAGGGCAAACGGAACGAGCTGGCAGGTGGTCGATGAGGATTCGAACTCGAGTCTCACAAAGGGTTGTCTTCTCTTATGAATAGCTCATGAGTTAGAGCAGCTGCCTAATTCCATGTCAAGGCAGGATTTAGTCTATGGGAGCAGATTGTGCTTGAGTTTTAGATAATTTGATATGATGGCAAGTTCCAGTTTCAAAAACAACTAAAATGTTAAACCGTTTGAATTGTAAATTAATATATGATTTTATTGAGGCTTTCAAAAGATCATTCTAGTTTAAACTTTAATTTACTTCACCAACACTTAACACTGTACTGAAGATATCACAAGTAAGCCACAAATTGCGAAAATCAAATCAAATGGTTACGCTAGACATTACTACATAAAAATATTTTATAGATGAAATATATAATCTGCATATGCTGCTGGGTAGCAAAGCATCTTCACATCCCATACTATAATTTCTCTTTCTCATCCATGGAGTTAAAAAAAAAAAGGTAAAAAAGGCCAAATATATGATTACCACCTAGAAAGCCTGTATATCAGGGAGGAAAATCCAAAATGAAGCAAAAAAAAGAAGGTAAACGAGCCAAGGAAGCACTGAAATGGCCGGTAAAGCCAATCAGTTGTTGCCCGGCAATAGTTAAAATCAGGAAAGAGTCCAAAAGGCCACCTTCCCTTGTTTACTTAGAACCCTTACCAAAACCCGCTAGACCACTTTACATAAACCATTCAAGTACAAAGAGATCGGCAGCTCAATTGCCAACTTCTTCGTCATCACCATCTTCTTCGTCTTCTTCCTCATCCTCCTCCTCGTCTGAGCTGTCATCACCCTTTCCCTGCCAAATAACCAAAATCCGGTAAATGATTATGAGAGACATGTTAATCAGAAGATCACATCTATTTTCCAAATTAATATATATGCCGCTAAAGCCTATTGGAGTCTAATCGTCATATCAAACAAGTTTACTCTCTAAACCAAGAATGTCGTTACAAGGGTAATATTTCCACCCACCTCATCATCTTCTTCACCCTCAAAATCTTCTTCATCAGCCTCCTGTATCAAAAGGGAAATAATAAACAGTGACCTTTAGAGAAACAGAGAAGAAACTCTATTGAGGCATATCAAACAAACATTAAGGTGTGAAAGGAGATGGAAAGTAGAGGGAAAAAAGATAGAAGTTACATTGTTGAAATAAGTGAGAGGATTCGGCCAAAGATCCTCTTTTATAATCTCAGCAACCTGCAATTGTCAAGCACAAGATTAGTACCTAAGCAAATGTTAAGATTGAGCAATTACTACACCTCCAAAACGTACATAAAACTCCCATATACAATCAATACAACCTGAGAATATAGATAAACAGTTACCTCATCTTGAATGTCATCCAACTCTTTAGGTTGAGAGTCACTAAACCAGACAAAGAAGCTGCAGGCAAATACGTTCAGGATTAAGACGATGGGCATAAATGTTATAGTTTGTGGAGATACAAATAATTCTTTGAATGGTTGTAGCATTTTTTTAATATGAGGTATATTATATCACATCTCTTATCTCTGGTTCTTTTTATTTTAAATATTTTACTTTTCTTTGCCAAGTATATAATGCTTTTATCAGTTAAGTGAAAGAATTACTATATACACTTCACAAAATGTAAATAGAAATTTCACGCTTCCAATTTGAAAGTTGAAACCCAGATACAGATAGCACAAGTAAAAGTAAGAAAAATATAAACGTCAAAGACTTTGTTATCAATCAACATATAAACCCTCAAAGAGCAAACCATTGGTAACATCAAAACTCAAAAGAGCATTATAACTCTTTCTAAACAAGCATAACTAGATCAAAGAATATTTAGTGCAACTTGAGTTCAGCATAAGCCAAAACAAAATTGTCCTGCAAACATACATACTTGCTAAAATCTGTGAGAACAAACTTTTCTAGTTAACAGATTGACACTCACTTATGAAGCCTTCACTATACACAACGTTCAGATATACCATTAAAGAAAATTCACAAACATTTCTGTTTAAGTGTTGAGCTACAAGTATATGCGTCTTTGCTAACTGAAAAGAACAGACTAAATGGATAAGGGTGCTATACTTGTCAAAAACAGTTTTGAAAGCAAGTAATTTCCAAGTAGTAATTGTATTTTATATTTTCTCAATATAGATCTCAATGACTGACAAAAAGACAAAAGGAACAACTAGTAAGCTCACCTTTCCTCAGCCAGTGTTCGCTTGTTCCCTTTCTTCTCTTGATCAACTCCATTGGGTAAGCCCTTCACATGATATATGTGCAAGTAAGCACAATGACAATACAAAAGTCAGAGCTACCTTGAAATGAATCAGTGAAGGTCCTTACCATGCCCTCCTTCCATTTAATTGGTGTAGCAGAAACTTTAGTTGTTCCTTCATCAAGGAAGGTGAAAGTCTTTGTAAGCTTTGCATCCTCAAAATAAGGGTTGGGCTTGAAATTCTGGAGAAAATAAATAAATGAGAGCCATTATGTAATCATATAAAGTGCAACATAAACTAGCAAACCTTCTTTCCTGAAAGTAATCCAATGAAATTAAAATGAACCTTCAGTAATTGCATTCACAAGTCAGTATAAAAACCCAAAAAAACTTACAAATGATATAGAGTAGCCTGATTTCACATCTTTAAAATCCTCCACCTCAAGGGAACTTAGATACTTGAAGATCTATTAAGAGAAATGGCATAGTCATACTTCAGAGCATGAGATTAAAATTTTATATTATCTAAGCAGACAATTTATATCATATATGGTTCAAATTGAAACTACAACCACGAATAAATTTAAATGTCAACTTTCTAGCTTATGTGAGCATAGAAGCCAAACCTTTTGATCCTCTTCAGTCAAAAGTTCACCAAGAGCGGGATGACTCAAAATCTGAAAAGAGCAGTGAACTGATCAGCTCAGCAAAAAAAAATGTTGTTAACCCTGTGACAGCTAACAAATTACATGTTTTCGTGACTATACAGATAGCAAGAGTTCACTTACTGCAGTCATCCAAAAGTCAGGAATGGATTGAATTATCACATCTCGCTTGTCGTAAACCGGTTTGCGAATCTCATTATACTTTTGCTCTATTTCCAAGACTTTGTCACTTGCCTCTTCATTGATCTGGAGGACAAAAATGAAGCACAGAAAATTAGAAAGTCATAAAGATACAAGTCATGATAGTCACACTTAGAAGCCCCAAACCAACATTAATCAAGGATACAGACACTCTCTGAGTGAAAATAAAAACCAAACGGTCTTATTGAACCTATAACATGCAACAATGCATTACCAAGAAATAGCAAAATACTAGAAGATGCGCAAAAGTTTCATCATCCGAAACAATAATTAACAGCTAATACATGACTTCTTCACATGGTAATAGTAATCTCATATTAGTCATAAAAAGGCAACATTGAGGTAAATCTAATCAACAGAGGATACCATCAAATGTTTCAATGTTTAAAACTAACAATAATTACCAATTAAATGAAACGTTTCCATGTGATAATACTCATAATAGTGAGCAAATGTCCCTATTACATCCAACAATTCATCATTGATATAAAGCTATAAGTAGCAAAAGTTTAATTTCCTAAACTAAAATGACACTCCTGATGTTATTGATCAAATACCCTATTGACATTTTACTGTAAATCATGGAGACAAGGCTAGAAGACAGAGCATAACTTCCATTGTCACCAACAGATGTATTTGGGTGTTTTTAGTGAGCTATATTTAATATGATTGTTCTTAGATCCATGCCCATATGTTAAGACAGCACATAAATAACCCTAGCATCAGCTATTTGTTGGTGACTGCTATATATGGCAGAGAAAATCAAGCTTGTAAGGCAATATGAATATCAGTAAAATTAAACTATCTCTATATGAATTAATAGGCTTTGTAACAAAACCAATGAACTCAAAAAACAAAATCTGAGCAACCAGTATAACATCTAAAATATAAATTTGGAAAGAAAATTTCGTACACAATTTTATGGCAGTTTAAAAACACAATCCATCAACACAGAGACAAGTTCTAAATTTGATATACAAATAGCAACAAAAAAAGTCGATAAAAATAACAATTGTGTGGATTCCGGTGATATTTCCGGGAAATTAACCGAGAACTCGAATTCGGGCACCATAATCTTCGCAATTTTCTCGGTAAACAAACAGGTGGTGAGGAAAAGAAAGTGAGAGAAAGAAGCAGAACAATACCTTCTCGAGCTCGTCCTGGATCTCCTGGAGCTTCTCGATAGAGAGGACGAGCTCTCCATCAACGCCCTCATTGTTCTCATCCTCGGGTTTC
>JAYMTE010001793.1:0-12446 GCA_036897545.1 Pelargonium fulgidum
TTGAAACAACTTCCAGCTACCTCTATAGACATTTATCTCTACAGACGTTCAAGTAGACAGTCAGTAGACTTACCAAACAAGGTCTAAGTCATACGTATTACTCGGCTTAGGATGTATTTGGTTAGCTAGAGATTGCAAAATAGTTTGTAATCGGAACTTGCCAACAAGTGTAGTTTGATTAAACAAGTGTACGTTCTTTAGATATAAATTATTCAAATTCGTGCTCGTTCGGAATCTATTTTGTCAAGTCTATACACACAAATATATATAAATTAAGAAGATGCATCTAAAATATTGAAATGAAACAGAACAAAAATTAAAGATCCAAAAATTGGTCCCCGAGTATAATGAGTTTTGGAATAGAGCATTCGTTTTATTTCTTGTAAATAATGGCCTCTTATTTACAAAGCAACCAAAAGAAGAACATGTTATCCTCTTTGGCTTCTTTGCTATCTCTAGATGGGATACAAGTGGTTGGTCCATAAATTGCGATAATATTATCACCACGTGTGATCATATATGCCTTTTGTTAACAAATTACAAGGGACAACACAAATGTTGATAATTACACAATTACCATTCGTATCTTGAGAAAAAAATTGTCAACATGGTTTCTCTGAACCATTTACTTTTATTATCAACATGTTGTGATACATCTTACAGGATGCAGTAGAAATTTAATTTTTTTTTTTTTTAAATACCAATTAGCCTGGGTCTTGTTGTCCAAAATGTGTCGGATTGTTCCGCGATTATTTGAATAATTTATTTTAACGCATTTATAAACTTCACATTTGTGTATATAAAACATGATCAATGTTCAACACGACATAAACATATACAAATTATCAACTCTACCTTAAATGAGTTGTCTCGAAATGAATTCCACTTCACCATTATTCTAGTAAATACACAAACAAACAAACAAGGGTATTATTGTCTTTTCACACCAAGATGTTCCCAAAATCCAAACTTCTATATATGCGTGAACCACATTCTACGGTGAAGCCCATTCTACACCCTTCTCTTCCTCCCATACTTTTCACGAATCAAACTCCACACACCACCATGGGTGGTTTGAGTTTCAGCATCTTCAAGCTCTCTCTTCTGTTGAGCCTCCTCTCAGCCACCAAGATCCACGGAGGAGCAGGGGCTGAGCCACCATCTTGCAGCCGCATTGAGTGCCCAAATTACCATTTGGTCCACTCCGGCAACGGCTACGAAATACGCCGCTACAACTCCACCGTCTGGATCTCTACCTCTCCCATTCAAGACATCTCTCTTGTTGCTGCCACCCGAACAGGATTTTTGCAGTAAGTGGTGTTATCATATATGTCGATTGACTAGTACGTTTATACTTACGTGACCTCACTTTTTACCAACGCTTAAACCATTTACTCCAACAAACTTACAATCTGAACGAACTCAGATACCATATCAAGTTTAGGTTTAGACCTTTACCACCTGAATCCTGAAAAACCCGAATTGATTGCATTTTCTTCTTCCACAGGCTATTTGATTACATTCAAGGCAAAAACGAATACCATCAGCAAATAGAAATGACAGCACCAGTCCTCACCCAGGTGTCTCCTAGCGACGGACCGTTCTGCACATCCGCATTCGTGGTCAGCTTCTACGTACCGAAAGTGAACCAACCCAACCCTCCCCCCGCGAAAGGCCTCCATGTGAAGAGGTTGAAGCCGGTTTATGTAGCTGTGAGGCAGTTCCATGGGTTCGTGCACGACGAGGATGTTGGAGTGGAAGCTGCAGCCTTGCATTCCAGCCTCGCCGGCACTGCTTGGTCCGATGCCATTGAGAGAAGCCGCGGGAAGGACCCCACCACAGCGTACACTGTCGCTCAGTACAACTCCCCGTTCGAGTTTGATAACAGAGTGAATGAGATATGGATGATGTTTGAAATGGAAGATGCTAACATGATATCTAAGGATGAAGAGTGATTCATATGTCTTGATGTCTTTGAGGTTTTGGAGAGAAATGTTCAATGTTCAATGTAATAGTAAATAAAGTATCATTTCTACGTAATGCCGGGACTTCACACACATGAACATTACGATGTCATTTATGCACACAATCGGGATCTAACTTAAACATCACAAGAGTTTCAGTCGGAAAAATATTTAAGAATCCAAGAAAAGCACATTCTATGAAGGCTCGAGTCCTGAGAGATTGTTTATCTAACTCGAAATGATCCAAACATAGCAAAAACACACCAAGCACAGAAGACCTCAAAGATAAGAGATAGCTCTAGTGGAAACTTTACAAATTTTAACATTAATTTTGAAAAATAGCAAGAATGTTCTCATGATTGGCTTGCCCCAACTAGCTAACTACTAAACACAGCAAATACTGAGGCACATATTCTACCCTGCTTTTCACCTATCCTATCAGTGGCAATTTCCCATGAGCTAGAGTTTACAATGATTCGAAGTTCGGTCAAGACTAAACTTAGGGTTGTTACTCGTGTATCGTACAAACATGTCGTAGTTACTATCAGTTGAAAAATCGCTAACCTGTTCCAAATGATCTTGTTGATTTGGCAAGTACGACGATGAAACATAGCCCTTCTCTTCTGAAACAAACCGGGTGTGTGGCCTACTACTCGAAGCCATCCTACACGAAACAGTGTTACGATCGGGAGCAGCATAGATAGTGTTGAAGATCGAAGAGATTGGGTCATTGCATGTGTCAGCGTAGTCTACGGTACTGAAAGAGTCCCTGGTGCTTTCGGTTGTAAAAGAAGCCTCATCTGAACTAGTGAAAAGAGACCAATCACTTGACGTGGCTTCAGCAAACTCCATACTCACTGACTCGGCGTGCCTTCTGTTTGCGCTCCTCCTGAGATTGTCATCAGATGCGTGGTTGGTGAAACCCGTAGCGGATTCAGATCTTTTGTCTCGAAAAGGCTCTGAACCAACCAAGTCGCTGTTGTGTTTGCCATGTCCAGGTCTTGAAACCTTTAGCATTGAGTTTCTTGCAGAGGCCGGAGCTTGCTGCCTACTAACTTTACTCGCAAAAGCTCTTTGGGGACGAGGGCAAGACCTGAATCACGTGAAAGAAATAGTTCAAAACCAAAAGGAGAATGTCCGGGAAATGGTGAAAACAAATTAGAATAGCAAGTGTCCCATTGATAAAAAAAAAATGTTTATGATGCCGGAGATGGGGCACCATTGGGCTACGACAGTGATGATGTCAACAGATTGGACTGAAATTTAAACAGTCCAAGTGAACCAGGCAAAAAAACGAGACCACAGGGATTTGACATGTGCTTAGGACTTTTTTTGTGTTCTGAGCTCATTTGAGGGGCATTTCACTCAATTTCATATGTTTTGGGAATTTTCATAAGAGAATTAGGGTTTCTCTCGATTTCTTGTATTTCGGCTGTCATTTTCAATAACAATTACACCGATTTCTTTCCTAAAGAGAAATATAAATGTAAGAGAAGTCTACCTCATGTAAAATAAGATATATGCCCCTTCTGACATCACTTGGCTCATCGGCACCAGCTGAACCTGTGTGCAAAGAAAAATCAGAAAAACTAGAAACCTAGCACTCAACGCGGAAGCTCGGATAAAAAAATGTTAGAAATTAATTATGAAAACATGTAAACAATGCACGCAAGTGCATGTGTATACAATACACCAAAATATTTGTGAGGAAACAAATTTTACCTCAGTGTCATCTATCCTGTACCAATTGCCTTGCAAATCTTTCACATACGATATATAATGTCCGGAAAATGATGCATTTAGCGTATCCAAATGTACGACAACAGCATAAAGCATGTAAAGCGGAGGCATGTCGTCCATTCCAGTCATAAATGGTATCATATCCAGCATGTCGGGAAAAGTTATCCACTTATTTATCTTTCCATATCTTCCCTCCTGAGGTATCACATAAGTCGAGTTAGAATCGTCCGGTTATTCATTCAACCTCACATTCGTCAATGACTTGGACAAGTCATGATACATTCAATGATACTACTTCCCTTGGGAGAAGTTTTGTAACTAAATCACGGGAATACCTGAAATCTCTTCAAGACAATTGTCAAAACATTTGGTGCCTCGTGTATGCTCAGTTGCTTCCTTGCTCGAACATATGCAGCACACCTTGCATCATAATATATATAAAAAGATTATAAATTTTTTTTAGATGAAATGTACAACTTGAAGAACGTATGAGGAATGGCATAACACGTAGAGAATAATTAATCAAACCTTCCACATCGGTACATGTTTTCACCATCCAAATCTTCAGGGTTCGTAAACTGAGTCAATGCATCTTCTAATGACTCAACCCATCCATATATCTCTAATGTAAGATCCATGATGTTTTCATATCGTTCTGATTCATGATTACATCTCAGGCACTTAACCTGTTGCGTAGTTATTATGAGCATAAGAAACAAGACCAATGAAGAGATCCGACAACTCCGTGTGAAACACTAGACAAGATTTAAACACCTTTGATCTAAGACGCCCACCAAAAGTATGTTGTATGAAAGTTGTTTCCTGTAATCTGGGATCAACCTTTTTCTCACCACCCAGTCCCTCCAAGCATGTAGATTGCATGGACGCAACAATAAGTCTGGAAAAAAAAAATACAGAATCATACTTTATTAGGAATTCAAGTAGAAAAAAAGGTGAATACAAGTACAACCACACTACATCACAGTCCAATTTCAACCCCATCTTCTCCGAGAATGTATAAATAGTAAACAGAAGCAAAACAACAATGAATAAAAATAAGTACTTAAACAGAAACAAAGGAGTGGCTCTTAAACTATTACAAACCTTAGAAATTCATGAGCATCTTCCTGGCTTCCATTACCAATCTGGCAATTTTTTCCCCGCATATTTGAAAGGATTTTGCTAAGAGAGAGAGGGGGCCCACCCTCTCTTAACATCATAGCATGTTGCTCGAGTCCACACATAAGACACCAACCTTTCGCATAACCTACCACATAAAAGGTGAGGTATCATTATCGTCTATGTACTCACAAAAACAATAAATACAAAGAGAGATGAGAAAAACACTAGTACATGCTCTTGAATGTGATCTACGGAGCAGGTAGATAATCAGAGGCTTTGTGCAAGTTAAGCACTGCAACACAGCATTGGCATAGCAACTGCAAAACATTAAAATTGCAATTGATTATACATACGGTGGGGAGGAATGGTTTCTCGAACTTATTTTATAAGCATAAGGACACAGAAGTTTGTACTAGATGATAATTTTAGTATAGCCAAAGCATGCTAATTTGGCTACTGTTCATCAGTGATAACCGACAATTGGAAGTACAGTAACTCTTATGTGATAAATTACCTGTTCCCACAGTTCATAAGGCCTCTAGGTATCAACTCAACGATTTCACACTGAAATAGCCTTAGAAATTCTTCGTAAGGATATAGCATCTGTTACAACAGAATATCAGATCACAACTTAGAATTCTGTTTAAAATTAAGAAGTCCAGTAGAATTCCATGATTGATAGTCATACAGGAAATAGTGCATTTGGAATTCCAATAGGAGAACTCGTACCCGGAAACTAACCTTTATTTTCTTGTGTCTATCATCATTAACTTCTGGTGAATCATGCCTTGCAGATTTAGCTGGCTTCCTCAGACCCATCATCTTCATAATCCCTGTGCTCGCAGCTCTACTTCTCCCAGCATGAACACTATTTCTTGCTCTAGCAACTTCTGTGTTGCAAATACAAAAATATAATTAGCGGATATAGGAGATGTGAGTCGTGGATTATAATCACTACTAAATTAGACCTACTTGTTTCATCAACAATATGTCCCTTGCTCTCTATTTCCGAGCATAAATACTCTCCTGATTCTACTATTGTTGACTTGGGGGGTCTGGAAATTTTGGTTTCAGGGAGATTCAAAGCATTTTTACCTTTTACACTCTCTTTCGCAGCTGTTGCTTCAGAAGAGCAGTTAAATTCTACGGCTTCATCATTTAAACCTAATCCCACATTGAGTAAATTTCCTCCCTCAGGAATAAACTTCGGTCCATCTGTTTCATTAAACGAGCTCGCAAAGTTGTTCTTTTGTTCAATTGTGTTCCCATGCAAGCTTGGATGCTTAAAACTCTCATTAACTGTGCCCCTTGAAGTAGTACGTCCATGGGCATGTTCACCAGAGCTACTCGCACTGTTTCTTCTAGATATTTCTTCTTCTGATGGAACATAGCTATTTTTTCTCGGCTGCATTGAGAAGGCAAATGTGATTAAAAGAAACCATATCATTATTAGAGATATACTACTAGATACGGCATAGCAAATTAAACAGACATACCTTATGCCTAGTATGAGCTTCCTTAGATGGGATGATATTTGAAGAGATCAAATCGCTCATCCCAATCCCAGAAGTATCTGCAGGAGAATCAAATACAGTTCCATCCTCTCTTCTTGACATTTCTTTATTGGATTTACGCAAAACCCGCTTTTCTTTAGTTCTTCGATCCGGAATGGAGACTTGAGAGGTATCCATTTCTGAGCAAGCAGTTGAAGTAGAGGTAACATCACTCGTGAAAGGATAAGTTATATCCAAAGCTGCCTTTTCCATCCCAATAGGATTGCCATTGAACCGCAAGAATTGTGAGCTCATACTGCCATCAAGTAAGACACTGTCATGAATAGATTCTTCTACTAAAACGGGCCTAGAAGATGAGGTGGAGCTGGTGTTCTCCAACGGCTGGCACTCTTTCTTGTGAACTTGCCTCCAGTGCATTATCTGACACTTACCAGAACTGCATACGAATATCAGTCAGAAACTTAAGAAATTGTCAAGGTTGTCTCTAAGTTAATAAGACTATGCAATTGGCCAAGAAATATTTCAAAGCAACAAGGATACAAAGGCAAGAACTCTACTGCAATGAGCTTCAACCTATATTTTATACAAATCTATGCATTTGACATGTGATCACGCATGATAAGCATTCATGACCACACTGTTATACTAGTAGTCCTCAATGACTACGTCTCCATGAAATGGTTCTTGCTCTAATTTTAATTGATAATGTATTTCATTCCTCGGTACTAATTAGAGTTTCACAACAACCACTTTTAATTCATCTACAGCTCCAGCTAGCTTTACTTCAGCTAGACTTACTTCAGTAGAGTCAAAATGCTACAATGAGCATTCCCCATTATACGCATTCAAGTTAGAATAAACCCTTAAAGAATTATGCCCACTGTATCAAACTGATACTGACTAGTGAGAAAATAGATTCTACAGTACACGTAAACCTCGAGAAATGACAAGGACCTAAATACCAAAGAGGATTTAATGTAACTTCCACCGAATTACATGGCTTACTTCTAACTCTTAAGTTAATGGACTGCATGGGGTTAGGGGATACCACAAGTGCTTTCTACTCCGTACTTCACTTTTATCTATTGAGCGTCCAACCTCATGACCATCTCTCAAAACACACCATGCAATAAATGATAATGACCGATGTGCAACCAAAAGATATAGAGAGAAAGGAATTCGTCCACTTCTCTGTGATTTAGGACCAAGTTCAAGCAATTTGAGAATCTCAGCAAAGCTATTTATCACAGAAACCACAAGCATAGCTAATAAACCTAGGTTCTTTATTTTTAAGATTACTTGACAGAGTGAAATGATGAGAAAACCATTGCATAAACCTTTATTCAAAAATTCTTATTTTCTTATGATTGCTTCAATTATGATCAGACAAAGTTTGGTAGGCATCAAAAAAGGAGCAAAGCACAATACCCAGTAAATAGGCTAAGTACAGTGCAATATTAAGATAACTATATTTATACATCATTGCATAACCCTTTATTGAAATTATTATCCACTTGTGATTGATGTATTTATGGTTAAAATAAATTGTAGATGCCATAGAGAGGAGCAAGGCCCCATTCAAGGTAAACACAGGTTACTGTGACAATCAGTGACTAGATCCTGCCAGTTTTCATTTCAAGTGTGGACTTTCAATCGGACACAAACTTGAGTACAGTGCAGTAATAAGATAATGTATTAATATAAATTGCTCATATATCATAACTATGCATTCTCACACTGTCACACAAGAACTTTGCAACTAAAAGAGTGCCTTTATATAAAGGAAGCATGTTACAAAAGCTGAAAAATTAACTAAATAAAACATACCAATATCTAACAGACTTGCATCTGGAGCAACGAGTTGTAGCGGGACTAAAGCATCTGGCACACTCATGTCCATTGTTTGAAGAAGGCACAAGAGGGATAACACTACCGTTAACCCTTGATTCGTTCCTAAAAGCTTCTTCAGCAGCCAATTGAGCAAGCAAACTTACCCTCTCTCTCTTCTCTGCACCCTCGCTCCATTTTCCAAGTAAGATATAAGCAACCAAAGGAAGCACAACCAAGACCAAAAACAGGGCAGGTATATCAGCTTCCCTTGGCTCAAGCATGTCCCCACCAACATACTCATGTCCAATTTCCTCTCAGAATCACTACCCAGAAGCTAATATCCTAAGCTTCAAGTCTAAGCAATCAAACATGCAGTTAAGCAGCACAACTCGTGTTCCACCATATGAATCTGCAATGTCTTCAAGTTCTCAATTTCCTTTCAGACTAGCATTGATAGTAAGCAAAATAACATTAGCATAATACGTCCCATGTACACAAATATGTGAATATAAGGATATGAAAGTTGGTTCACATTTGTAAGACTAAATAATGAGAAAAAAATGTAAATGGACCCCCACTTAAGACACTACAACGAGGCAAGAAGCAATTTGCAAATCCTACTTCCAGATATTGTGAGGGTGAAAGTAACAATAGCTGGTGTGACAAAAGGAACTGCACAAAAAGCACAACACTTTGACCATATTTTTCCTCTGAAACCTAGGTCACCAGAGAGATACATGAAAATCAATCTGACATATTACTTATAAATAGAGGTATATCAAAATAAAATCTAAAATACCGGCTTCATTACTATACAGATTAAGGAGTATAGTGACCCTGTGAGGAAGAGAGGGAATTCGGTCCGGGGGAAACTAAGAGGACTAGGAGTAAGCTTAAGTTACAATGAATATAAATATTAAGAAAATAGATGATAGAGCATGATTCAACAGAGGAGAAGGCATGGAGGAGGACAATACGAACAAAAGATCCCACAGAATTTGGCAAAGGGATCTGGGATTCTGGGTAGCCAACCCCAACTTTGTTTGGGAATTGGCATGGCTGTTGTGGTACACAGATAATCAATGTCCATTCACAGAACTTCTACTTTATTCATTTTCCAGTCAAGTCTCAACATAAGTCAGCTTGTTATAAGCTCGCAATAAGAAATATGTAGCCTACATCTGATTTTCCGCAATGACATGCTTGTTTGACTTGTTTAGTTTATCAGTTATTGACAAACCCATCAAATCAAAGCTTCTATTCAAACACATCATCCTTCCCAAACATCCAAATTTTTATGTCACACACACAAATCCACCACCCAACTGAACCATGAATCATATACCAAATAAGCTAACTAGCTGTGTATATGAAAACTTTCATTTTACCATATCTGTTATCAATAAAGAAAATCTTAAACAAACCCATCACAGAAATATTCCACACAACTTTGCTTCAACCAATGGCTGCAAATATTGCACACAAAAAATAAAAAAGATCATTCATTTACACCACAAATGCATATTTCTTCAAGTGAAGACAAGATTCAAGCAACTCACAACACAAAGGCAGCCCAGCTAATCCAGAGTAATGCAATAATTGCTACATTATCACCATATTAGGGCTCCATTAAGTCTTCACAACATGCTCAATGAGACATTCATAAAATCCATCATAACAACACAAGTTTTCCACAAAATGCAACTCAAGAAACATAATATTGTCAAATATTCCCACAAAATAGAGACAAACACACAAAACCCACATGAGAAAAGGCACTTCCAATCTGAGATTCAAATACAAAACCATAAAAAGAAATGTTGAAACCATCACAACAACAAAAAACCACAAGCTGGGTCTCTCTCCTTCCCAATCATACCTCATGCACTAGAAAAGTGGAATCTGATCCAAACCCAACAACAAATCCACCACAACCTCCTCTTCCACCTCCTCCTCCTTCAAAAAGATTCCTTGATTCCACAGATGGTAAGAAACAGCCTTCTCCTACAGTTCACTACAGACTTCACACCCTCACACATCCTCTTCTTCTTTTTAAAATTTGGTAACGCCACTGTCTAAAAGCTCACACCCTAATAAAAACATCGTGCGACGAGATCCTGACACGTGGAAATTCGTGAACATGATGGATTATGGACCGTCCGATCAGTAGAAGTCTTGGTTGGACTTGTGAGAAAAAGTGTAAGTGGGTTGGGTCAATGGTGGTGGTCAAAAATAATGGGTGGGACTTGGGAGGACTCAGAGGTGGGACCCGTTTGATGTAGTTCCCAATAATTTTAACCGGGTTGCCACGTGTACGGGTGGGATCGAGCAACAGGATAATTGTTCTTTAGACAGAAATGCAGTTTGTGATTATTTTAATGTGGTAATAAAAAAATGGGTTCTTAAGCTGTGGCCAGTGACGCGGTTAGAGAACGCGTGACATGTAATGCTTTGGCAATATATTATTTTCTGGAACTGTGTACTTTTGGTTTTGACTGTAAAAATTACAGCAAGTACATATATTAGATCACTCTTATTTTTATCTTTATTTGATTTGGATTCGGTCAATCTTTCTAGATTTTTTATGGTATAAAAAGCAAATATTATAGTACCAATCAGCAATGAAAAACAACAATCACCACCAAATATTAGGACAATGTCATTAATAGCTTGAGTTATAGTCTCCGAAAATATAATTATGTTAAAACTTGTTACATTAAAATTAAATCCATATTATCATAACTCATTAGATCTTAGCCGCTCGATTGAGCTAGACATGCGTAGCCACATAAAAGTTCGAACCCACCTCCACACTACTAGAACCCCACTAGTTAAAGATAGTCCAACATCGATCTTTTTGTAATTAAGGTATGCAATAGTATTCATTGTTTTCCGTCCCTCGAGTGTCAGTGATTGAACCATAAATAGAGCCGATCTCAAATTTTTTATTACTATAAATTTTTTATACTGTTACTCATATTAACAGGTAAAACAATACGTATTTTGACATGTTAAGTAAACTTTGTATAATTGTATAATACTGTCATGAGAAAGATGTTTACCACGTAACAAATTTTAGCATGAAGTATTTTAGTGTGAAGTAAACATTTTTTTAATAATAATATTAAAACATGATAATAGTTGAGCATGCATAATATAGTCATGGGCTGATGTCACAATTCACAAATCACAAACATAGAAGACTGATTAAACTAGCATTTTACATATATATATATATATAAGCGACAAGACATCAGGCCTACAAAAGTCAATGCTTCTCACCTCCAAGTGGGGGCGTCACCCGAGTTAGTTGTGTTAGTTTTTTCTCTTAAACGCATAAATCTTACCTCATACTGTCAGTAAATCTTACCCCATACCGTCAGCAAAGATAATCGAACCTGAAACCTAAAAAAAATTCAAAGCGCATCAACGTTTGGCCCAACATGCATGTAGTGGTATTGATTAAACTAGCTAGACCAATACTTCACAAGTCATGATTAAATCATAACTATAGAATAACTTTTGTAAAAATTATTATTAAATTGTAATAATAACTATAGTAAACTTTAGAGCATGAACAATAGTCATGTGTTGACGTACTAAAGTTAGGTGATTAATATTAGGCCTACTTCATAGTCATATTCAAATAATAATTAATGTATAAAAGGAACACAATATCATGACAATGTTGGTTCATTAACAGTCCTATCATTTTCATTTGGTAGGTCATGGTTTTCAATTATGTAGGCATAAAATAAATAGCAAGTGAAATGCTTATTGGTGACAAAGTCACACTCCTTTATTGTTACGATCTGATCTTATTGCAAACAATATAATAATGTTTGACACAAAATAATTGGTATTCATAACACTTAATTAATGCCCATTAATGGACTGTTTTGATCCTCTAATTTATTATTAGTTGTTGGGTTTATGCCTTTTCATGTTAGTTGAGAGATGAACCACTCATGCACAGCACAGCCAAATTAACAACTTAATATATTAATACTAATGGAGTCTGCATCACCCTTAATAATGGTGTTTAATGAAGAACACTCAAATTTATAATTTGTTTGGTGGCTCTTGAAGAACATGTGGGGGACTTTATGCTATTATTTGGCGGGGTATAAACATAAAATTAAGAAAAATTTAAGGGGTAACTTCATGTAAATATTCTAAACTATACACATCTATATATATATTAAAGTTGTACCTTGAAGGTACAGCTGTCATGCTATTAGATTTTTAGGAATTTTTACTTTTATTTTTGTTTTTC
>JAYMTE010001794.1:0-12444 GCA_036897545.1 Pelargonium fulgidum
CCGGCAGGCCATCTCTCCCGCCGACATTTCCTTTAAAAGTTGCTCCTCAAACCCAAAACCCACCACCGGATTCGGATCCCTCTTACCGGAAATCCTCACCCAAGCCTCCTCGCCGGAGGTCCCTCAACCCGGCGGCGATTCGCCGGAAGAAGGCCGCGGCTCCGACTGGAAGGCGGAGCAGGCCGGAGACCCCTCTGCTCAAGTGGAAGATCGAGGAGGGGTTCGGGTGCGTGGATGTTGAGGATGATGACGTGGCGCCGGAGGGTGCTCGGAGAGGTGATCGGAAGGGGAGGAACGGTGGAGATGTGGTGGTGTCGGCGAGGAAACTAGCGGCGGTGCTGTGGAGGTTGCAGCTGCCTAAGGTGGAGGGCGGTGGCGTAGGTGGCGGTGGTGGTGGTGGATTGCAGAGCAGTGAGCGGTTAGGGTTTCAGGTACTTTGAAATGGGTTTTTGTGTTTTTCAAGATCTGCGAGTTAAAGTTTTAATCTTTTTGGGTCTTTTGATACAAAATAAGGTGTAAATGTGTTTATGATGTTCAAGCAAGACTTTGTGAATTGTGATTGTATACATGTAGATTGAAGTATGAGTTTCTGTGCTGTATGGTGATGAATGGCTGTGATTTGATGCTTCTGGAATTCAATATTTGGTGTTGGAGTTTCATTTATTGACTCTTGTAGCTTACTTGAATCATCGTACTAAAGGTCTCTTTTTGTTTAGGGTTAACTTGTGTTGTGTTTGATAGCTGTTTTTGTTGATCGGGTTTTGTTAGTTGTGAAGTTTGGATACAGGGTTGCTTTAGTTAGATGCATATTACGGCTCTTGAAATGATCTGAATCTATATATTGAAGCCTCAATGTATTTGATTCTAACTCGGGACATTTTGTGATTTGTTGTTTTTCAACACCGCGAATGTTAATGCACCATCTTCTGAAACAATATAAGATTTCTCTTCGGTTGTGGCAAAATAGAGATGTAATTCCTTGTTGTGTCGTTCCTTGCAGCCTGCCGGTGTTGGCCATCCGTTTGCCTATCATCACAGTGGCAAAGAGTATGGCTCCGAGGTAAAGGATCTGCTGCAGAATCCTGGTTCTTTCTCTGAAACAAAGAATGGATTCTTGGCTAAGGTAAGGTGTATCACTTAGGGCATGATTTTATCTTTACCTGTCAATATACCTGCTGGATTAGCGGAATGCAAATCATATTGTAATTGAACTGCACTGCTTCTCTTTTCTCCCACATGGTGTGTGCATGCCATGTAACTATTTGGGCAATTCCCTCACGAACTGAACTTATTGGATAATCATACCAGTCCACTTGATGTAGTTTTTCCACCTCTATTTAAAATGTCATTTTGGGTATCTGCTGGTTGCTACAAAGATAACACATTATAGGTATTTGTGTTGGTATGTGTACATGTAAGTATTTCTATGCCCTAACAAACATTCATTAGAATATATTAGAATCATCTTGATTTGGTCAATCAAACAATATCCCTTATTTACTGTAGATAGTCGTATTTAACTTGATTAAGAGCTGCACATAATCTTTGTGTTTACACTGCTTATTATCACTGCTCTATGTATAGATCCTATGTATCCCTTAAAGAAGCTTTATTTTCTATTTTTATTGTGGATATCTTTTCATTAGTAACTTATAACCTAAAAGGGAAATTCTTCAAATTTTTAAAAAGAATTGGAAGTAGAAAACATACAATTTTACAAAGCAAAGAGTTGTGGAAGGTTTCCCTGCTTAATTCCTTAGTAGTGGATTACAAAACATATCTGGCTCAGTCTTGATACATAATGGAGTAATAATGGGTGTTTGTTTGTTATATATGTTATGTGATGAGAATGTTTGAGGTGGATATGTGTTAACACTAGGAGAAGGATAAGATAAAGGGATGTGACTATTCAAGGAAAGGTTGGGGAAGCGTTACTAGTGACTCCGCGAGGAAAGACGGGAGAATTCAATTGGGAGAAATAAAAAGGGGTACAGGTAGACCCAAGTTAACATGAAAACAAGTAGTAAGGAAAGACACAATAGCACTTGGCTTAACTAAGGAGATAGCATAAGATGGGATTGAGTGGACGAGCAGAAGATCCCGAAGAGTTTGGCTGTTGGATTCATGTAGCCCACCTCAACATTGTTCAGGAAATGGCATTTTGTGTTGTTTATTTTTCATTTGTTATCCCATTTCGATTGAACCTTTTAATGTCGATATTTTTATTTGTTATCCCATTTCAATTGAACCTTGATTTCAGAATATCAACTCTGCAATGGAAGGGGCAACAAAGTGGGATCCAGTCTGCTTAAAAGCACCAGAGGAGGATCACCAGATTCACATCCACACAAAACTTCTTGACCAGCAAGCAAGTGCTGCACCGATGGTTTCTGCACTTGAATCTGAGCTCAAGCAGGCTCGAGCACGCATTCAGGAGTTTGAGACCGAGCGCAGGTCCTCGAAAAAGAAAATGGAACACTTCCTGAAAAAAGTGAGCGAGGAAAGGGCTGCATGGCGAAGCAGAGAGCATGATAAAGTCCGTGCATTTATTGAAGATATGAAGGCTGAAGTGAACCGAGAAAGGAAAAATCGACAAAGAATAGAGATTGTAAATTCCAAATTGGTTAATGAGTTGGGTGATGCCAAGTTGTTGGCTAAGCGATTTATGCAGGATTATGACAAAGAAAGGAAAGCCAGAGAACTAATTGAGGAAGTCTGTGAAGAACTTGCAAATGAAATTGGAGAAGACAAGGCTGAAGTTGAATCATTTAAGAGGGAAACCATGAAACTTAGGGAGGAAGTAGACGAGGAAAGAAAGATGTTGCAAATGGCGGAGGTATGGCGTGAAGAACGTGTTCAGATGAAGCTGGTTGATGTAAAAGTGGCTGTTGAAGAAAAATATTCTCAGATGAACAAAATTGTCGCAGATCTAGAGACTTTTCTTAGGTCGAAGAATGCAACATCTGATGTGAAGGAAATGAGAGAAACAGAACACCTTCGACAGGCTGCTGTTTCGATGAATATTCAAGAAATAAAAGAATTTTCTTATGAACCTCCCAACCAAAATGATATTTTTTCCATCTTTGAAGATGTCAATTTCGGTGAATCCAATGAGAGGGAGATGGAACCTCGTGTTGCTTATAGTCCTGGGAGCCATGCCTCAAAAATTCGTACCGTGAGTCCTGAACTCAACATGTTTAACAAGGATAACGTTCAGAGGCATTCCAGTTCGTTTAACGACCATAGTGACGAAATTGAAGAAGATGAGAGTGGGTGGGAAACGGTGAGCCATCTCGAGGATCAGGGCTCAAGTTATTCGCCAGATGGGAGTACCATGTCTGTCAACAGGAATCACCAAGACAGTAACGTATCGGGGAGTGGAACTGAATGGGAAGACAATATAGGTAAAGAAACACCAGTTACCGAAATAAATGAAGTTTGTGCGATACCAAAAAGGCAGATGAGGAAGGTGTCGTCGATAGCAAGGCTTTGGAGATCAGTCCCAAATGGGGACAAGTACAAAATAATCTCTGTGGAAGGGATGAACGGGAAGCTTTCAAATGCACGGCTATCAAATGGGAGTATCATGTCTCCTGATCGAGTATCAGGAAAAGGTGAGTTGAGTCCAGATTTCATGGGGCAGTGGAGCTCCCCTGAATCGGGAAACCCTCACATGAATAGGGGGAGGAAAGGGTGCATTGAATGGCCTCTTGGTGCGCAGAAAAACAGTTTGAAGGCAAAGCTGTTGGAAGCGAGGATGGAAAGTCAGAAGGTCCAGTTGCGACATGTCCTTAAACAGAAAATTTAGGAAGTTGATATTACACGTGGAAGATAGTTTCTCTTGTAACAGTCCAAATCTACCCACTTCTGCTGGTTGATGCTGCGTTGAAGAACATGGTAACCGAAACCCTAATAGAGGAACGAAAATGTGTTTGCAATGGCCTCATGATGCTTAGAAAAATAGTCCAAGGAAAAGATATGGAGGCAATGATGGAAAGCTCGAAAGTCCTTTTCGCCATGTTCATAAACAGAAGATCTAGACACAAGAAGGTGGAGGTTGCTCAATGAAGTGCTGAGGGAGACAGATGGAATGTAATTTCTATCTTGTCAGTCCAAATGTGTCCATATTTTGCTGGTTGATACTTCCTGAGAAGGTTTTTATGATTTGCCAGTGAAATAATGAACAAAATGGATTCATTCTACTGGTTCTCCATTTTTGCTGCTATTAATTTCCTGTGTAATATGCTGAATTGGATGATGGGCCTCTAATGGTCACTTTTTGCTCCTATTAGTCTGTATTATGTTTAATTGGAAAAGAAATTTAAATTATCATGGTGTAGCCTACCTACTCAATCAATTAAATGATTTCTGGTGATCTTCATGAACCTCTTTGTTGGAGCTAGTTTATACATTATTTATGAGGTAATTAATAAATATATCATGTTCTGTGTTGTGAAAAATAAATACATTGTTGCATGCATGATCTAATCAAATGCCAATGATGCATGCTGCATGCATGATCTATTCAAATGCATAACACAACCATTTGCATAAAACAGTTCTGCTGATTGATACAACAATGCATTTTACAACACAGTTCCCAGAATAAACATAAATTCAGATTATTGGTTCTTCGATAAACCAATGAGGTAATTTACTTGACAAACAATACAACAAACAAAATCTATCATCTGTATTCTTGGAAGTTCACGTGCCCAGTGGCCTGTGCATGCTCCACAGCCTCCTGGATTTTCAATCAAAAGAACGGATCAGACATAAGAGATGCAGGGAAAGACGGGAAAGAAAAATAAAGCAATTAGATGCATCTTATGGACATGGTATGACCACCAACCTTTTGGCCAATGACTCCTATTTGGCACACCCCACAGCGCAAAGTAAAGTTAGCTGTATCGGTGTAGCTCCTTTTCCTGAAAAGTAGTTCAGTGGAACAAGCAATCGATATTAGAAGTAAAAATAAAGGAAACAATCTCTTTCTTGTTCAAGAACTTATCTTTGTCTCTAGTGTGCGCAGTAGACCCACAAAGCCCAAGACTAATCCTTTAAGATATTGTCAGGACTCAGGCGCTACAGGTGGAAAGGATATTTTCAAGTGCACAGACAAGAACACTAACTCTTCAACTCGCACCACCATCTTAAATTCTCAAAATGTTATAATTCTATCAACTTAAGTGCAGGATCAACACGTATTGTAGACATGTTCACCCATCATATGTAACAACAAAAATAACCAAAATCATTTTCGAAACGAAGTTGGGGTTGACTATAGAGCTACCTAAAGTGCTAATAGGACTAAAACATAGGCTGAAGCCTAGAGAGGTGTCTCTTTGCATACAGCATGACCAGGTACAAAATTACCGTCCGAAAAAGAGTAATTATGGATTACTACCCAACTACGATGTTACAAAACACAATTACACTTTTCAGCTATTGGAGAGGACAATTTAAAGAGGAAATAGAAGAATTTCAGGATAACAAATCAATGTGCATTGGAAGAGATTTTCCGCGTATAAGCAATTCAGGATCACATTTTTGCAGGGTTTTAGTAAATTGTGAAAACTATCTATTAGTGAATATACAAACTTGACTTTAAAGAATGTAATCAGAATTAACCACTACCTTTGTTGCTCCTTGGTAAAGTTAAGAGCGAGTCCCTCGATTGGTCCAATGGTCCTATCCTTTCGAACCGGGAATATTGTTTGGTCGAACTCCTCTGGTGCTCCCTCAAAGGGAGACATCTGTTGATCCAGAAAAAAAAAAAAGGAGAACAAAGAAAAAGAAACACAGCACATTAGCTCAAAACAGCATGAAATGCATATCTACAATTTTTCTGCAGAGACACAGCTAAACATCCCAGTATATATGTATTTGCTTCTGTTCTGATTCTTACAACAAAATGTCAACAAGCACATTGAAAATGAAATGCAAAGGTAAAAAAGAACGTACAGCGAGAGCATCGTAATGGAGGCCATCATAAATCAGCAAAACTCTTTCAGAATACATCACTTCCTGTTAAGTAACATCAAATGAGAAAGGGAAGAGATACCAAAGACAAGCACTGCCAACTGAATGCAAATAGATGATGAAACACACTATTAATGCTATGTCATAACCTGTCCATACAAATCACATCTTGTTGTCTGGATATCATAGGCTGCAATTTCACGACCATAATAACCAGCTAATATTGAAAGCTCAATGGCACCTTCACAAGAGAATATAAAAGATGACAGAGTTAGTATAATGAACCAAGAAGCAACCTTTAACAATATTGAGCTTAACCTAATGCAAAAGAATCCAATACAATGAACCATCAAAGGTTTCTTTTAAGAATTTCCAAAAGTTCCATCATCTAAAATGCACAAGGTTTTGTTAGGATTCTAGGATTTGATTTGAGATGTATTTCAAATAAAAATCTTATATTTGAGAAACCATGGAATTTCAAATGACAATGTATGACTTATCATTTGAAATCTCATGTTCTACGCATGTTTTAAATCTATTGGATTCTAGTCAATTCATTTAGCTCAGCATTTCAAATCAGATCCAAGAATCCACACAGATCATGAGGAAGTTGGAAGAAAGCGACTAGTGCAATAAGTGAGGTAACTTGTTAAACAAGAGAATGAAAGATGGTAGATTTGGAACACATAATCCTCCACCAGAAAAGATGAAAAAAGAATTATTATCCTAAACAATTTACCTTGTTACAAATGAAAACCTCAAATTACAAAATCAAACACATAATTATGGTTCAACTATATTATTTGAATTATAAAAAACTTTAGGACCTGGAATGCTCTGATTAGGATAAGAAAGATGTTCAACAAACCTCCCCACTTCTCTGAATCAAGAATCCAAGCACAGTACTCTTCATTTGGCTTCCCAAGAAATGCTTCAGAATATTTCACTGGATCACTTGCCACTGTTGCAGCTATGACCTTCAAGTATATTAATGATTGCAGAATGTTATGAATTGGAAATAGAAAAGACAACTCATTATGCCAGCCATGCATGTTTACGTTAAAACTTAAAAAGGAAAATTAAAAAAAAGGAATGCTCACACCAAAATTTAGCTATGCAACTGTGCACGTTCTAAATTATTTAATATTCATGTCTAGAGATTAGCCAAGTTGATCTATGAATCCAGATCACTGTTATTGAATACAATTGGTTTGAATACATAAAATTACAAATATGATATATGGATTGGCCAACATAGGTGTGGAAATACACAACACAATTCACAACTAAGTACCTGAGATGCGATCGACATCCATACAACTAGTATTAAAAAAAAAGAGTTCAGCTCATATTATATTGAAACATCCTATTATGGCACATTTCCAAAGAACCAACACTCAATCAGTATCCTCCAAGAAGAATGCCCTGTCAATAATACACCATTTCAATATCCTTTTTCCCACAAAAAAGTATATAACCATCAGTTGTACCACTACTTAACGTATAGTTTATTTCATTAGTCAAAGATACTACTTGTATAAGTTTGAACAAAGCCAGAAAGTTAGCACTTCTGCAGTTTTTTATCTGCATTCTTGGGAACATTCCATTAAAGTAGAAAGGATTAAATACATGAAACCCTGGTTAAGGGCACCAAAGAACCGCATGATCAAAAGATGAATGACAAATTCATCTACCTTAATAACAAACCACAGAACCAGTATGTGCATCATTTATGATCATGATCATATATGATTGATATTACTTTCCAAATTCTGACTAATTGACTATGCATAGCAAAGGAATTATCAATTCACTTTCTCGGGGGCGTTACAAATTTTATTTATTAAATAACAGTAATCACCATGTTAAACACAAGTGTCGAGTCAACCACACACAACATACCAATTACCAACTGCATGAGGTAAACTCTTACCAACAATGAGCTTAAGAAGAAAAAAAAAACTGCATTTAATTATTTTTTAAAGATATACTTTAAACCATGCACTAGAAAAAGGACCATTCGGTAGTATATAAAACGTACTGGCATGTAATCATATATTCATATACACAGTTAATTGCTTCATTTATTGCCACACCAAGAGAATTTGACTTTCTATTTACATATGCACTAGCATTACACAGAATATTTGAATTTTAGAATAAATAAACTAACAAAAAGTCAATATAACACTTCAGAACACACGTTATACTTCCACGTTAGAGCTGCAGCATAATGAGGTCATCTTATGTTTTGGCATTTGGCAAGTCCATGAACAGTTCCAGATAAGATTATTAGGAGCAGATGTATGAGATACTACCCACTGAAAATGGTTTAACTAACTACAAGAAAACACTGCCATGAAAAAATATACATGAAAATAACTCAATTACTATTGTCTATACATGATCCACGTATCTATCACCTGATCGTCTGATACTTCTCAAAGTGGATCACTAAAACACCAAACGACCAACTGAATAATGAAAAGCAGGAATGCTAAATAGTTGTTCAGCTCTTAATCTAAAAAACAGCTCCAATTAATGCTAAACCTCATGCCATGTAGTCTCATGTCAATACCGAATATGGACTTCATGCCACTGCAAGTATAATCCTACAAGGCACCTATCAGGATCCGCATATTACAATTATCTATTGCTACAGGTATAAGGACATACATCTTTTAAGAACTCTAGTCCACTTCAAGAATGACCTAATCCTTTTACTGGGTGTCAGATATATGTAACATTTTTTGTAGTGTTATCTCGAAGACTCGAACAATACCGCTGTTATGACTGTGTCTCATCCTTTCAGGCCTTTTAAATTCAATAAACTAACTCCTTACCATAGGACCCATGGGTGACCTAATGATTTCAACTCGAATAATTAAGATGGTTTTTCAAAAAATAAATAAAAGGAAACATATTAATTCATTGGCCCACAATAGACAATTTACACAAACAGCACAAGTATATAAATCAGGTTAGATAGAGAATCAAATTCAACATAATAAACAGATTCTGCAACATGTCATATAATGACCGTTACACTGAAATGCAACCAGTAGACATTATGATTATCAACTTTAGAGTATCGAGTCCTTGACTAACTAAACTACTTATTTTGGCACAAACACGAGATGCTGAAGATTATAACCTGTCTCAGCTCAGGAGCTTTGTTTTTGTCATGGTCCATAACGTACCTGTAAGCAATGAAACAGTGAAACAGTTTTCAACTAAATCTGCAAAATCACTTCATCAAATTCAAAAGGAGCAAAATGGGCAATTTGGAGATTACCCAACGGCATTGAACAAGCAACTGTTGTCCGAGGGAATGACTCTTCTAACTACAATTCCCTCCATGTTACAAATATATACCTGGGAAAAAATAATCTCAATTAACTCTGATGGTTACTTTAATAAGGAAGTGAAAAACAAGTTTTATGGATGAAATAAATACTTAAATAAAACCCACAATCAAAAACTAAAGACCTAAGATACAAATATCATAGAATGAATATAAGTACAATATACAACAGCCCTAAACATGTATAATAGAGAAATGTGTACATGCTACAAATCAGACAAGAAGATTAACTGGAAGAAAAAAAAAACATAGAAAGGCTCTAAATGAAATCTCTTTTCAATAACCCATTATAGTTTTATAGAGAAACCCCCATTTGATCAGACCAAAACTAAGAATAAAAAGATTAAATTTTAAAAATGATCACAAATTAACAGTGAAAATCAAATTCAGATTCTAAGAATAATAATACTAAAAAGCAGAGAAGGATCAAAAATCCCTTGTGAAACAAAGAAAAACTATTCCAATTGCATCTCATGCGCCAAATGGATAGCTAGAAATCAAAACTCTAAGCCAAAAAGCATATTCATTTAAAGAAGAATTTGAATCACAAACCAAACACTTGAACCACAAATAGATTGACAAAATAAATAAATTATAAAAGGGCTGAAGCCTGAGTGCTTGGAACCCCCAGAAACAAAATGTAAACAAAGAGTGGTATAATATGAAAATCAAAACAAACCCAGATTCAGAGACAACCCAGAAAAAAGTTGGAATCAATCATGATGCTAAGGTAATAAATTTCAAATTTTGTTGAACACCCAATGAACAAGTACATGTGTACAAATCACAAAAAAAGTGCATGAGAGAGAAGTGAATGAGATTTCTAGATCTACCAGTATATGGAATCAAGAATTGGTTTAGAGAGATAAAGAATCTGAGGAGGACCCAAGAAGCATAACCTATAGAAATGATTGTAGAAAATGAAAAGGAATGATCTTTATTAGGAAAGCTTACAGATTGATGGAATGGTAAATGAGGTGGTGAAGGAAGCGTTTGGCGGTGGCTGTTGATTTGGCCACCGCAGTGCGGTGTCGCAATATAAGGAAAGAGTGGCGAACGTTACTTTGTTACTTGTCTGGTTACAGATTGATGGAATGGTCTGATTGCTGACTTATTTTGCTTCCCATCTGGGATTTCTTCCCCTACTCATCATTCTACTCTCTTATCAACATATGGTGGGTCCAACCATTAAGAAAAAATACGGAATGTACATAATTTTGTACAAATGACGGGGCAATCTGGTTGTCAGATATATATTTTAGATTTTTATACGTTATAATTATTTTATCGAATAAAAATTTGATATATATCGCCATTTTTTTTATAAATTTCTGGTACGAAAACTCGGGTTTATATGAAATATATTTAATGTGTTATGTCTTATTTATTGACACATCATTTTGTCCTATTTTTATACAAAATTTGAGACATACCATCACTCAACCAAGTGTTTGTCATGTATTTTATTTTAAAACTAGTGTCATCTTTATTTTATTTTTTAAATAATGATATAATGTGAAGAGGAGGAGATATAAGTAGAGGTAAGTTGCAATAGACCGTTGTCTAACTTATCGCCTCTAAACTATTGTCCTCCCCTACGATTTTGTTGTCATTGTTTGAATAATTAAATTGATGCGATGATCTTCAATTTTAACTAGTATTGCCAAAAATTTTATGTCTACTCTTTTGGTGAAGTCTGGCTCCACTGTTGGACAGATGTATAATTATTATTGTTGTTCTTGTTTCTCTTTATTTCCTATGAAGTGAACACTTTTTTTATTTGAGCAAATAATTTCAATGTTCATAGACAAAAGAATGGTAGGTGAAATTTGATGAGGTGAGTGAACCAAACTAATAGAAAAAGGTAATTTTAGAAATTAATATTTATGCATATTTTAATGAATTTACTGTCATAAAACTTGAATCTATGATCTCTGTGTCTTGACGGACTTGGACTCGATGCTCTTAAAAAGTCAATTAGACTCACAATGAGAAACAACTTCTTTTTTTCTTTCAAATTGATTCGGTTTGATCAATAACCCATTTTCATTTTGCAGCCGAACTCTTAGTATTTTGTTAAATGAACGAATTCAAATTCAACCCTATTATGAAACAAACTGAATTATAACACAAATGTGACAACATATTTGACTCATTTAATTTACATCAATCATTTTTACACATTATGTTTAAATATTACAATTTTATCCTCGAATGGTAGGATTCAACACAAACACAATTCAATTATCAAACGAGTTAAATTAGTCATCAGAAACCTAATTAAACTTAACCCAAACTCTCAACATTTATGTCATGGGTTAAGACTGAAATTGCTAGCCCTATCTAGCAAAGAAATGAGCCTTGAAAATTGCAGATTGCACAAAGTGACATAAAAAGCTTCAAGAAAGTTTCAGTGACATAAATATAATCACTTTCTTACCATTTTCAATTTCTTTGCCATTGTAAACTGTGAAGTACCTATAAATTATGTTTTCCAAGGGAGAATAGTGTATAGTTGATTGAGCAACTATCATATGAGCCAACTAGCAGCGACCAATAAGAGACAACCAAATAACAAAACAGTTGAAGCTAAAAATTAACGCCATTCACTCGACCTTTTTACTGAATTTCCAAACTTGTTATGGAAAACGGAAAACAACATAATCAGAACATTTCTATTTTGATCTGCTCGGCAACCTGATTTGAAATATCCTCCCTAACGAAAAAAGAAATGAACTTCCGCTTCCAATCCTACTAGATGTTTCCTACCTCGCCTTATTTTAATTACCATAGCTACCGCCATATTCCAACTGTCAATAGCCCGATTCAAAGCATTGCAATGCACTCAATTTCAATCTTGGCATCCAAAGGCAATGCTGCTACTTGATATGTAGACCGAGCTGGGGCAGGTGAAGGAAAGTCTGCAAGAGAAAATCAACTTAACCAGGTTGAACTAACTTCTTTTTTTATCGTGCATCAACTATAATCAAAATAGTTTGTTCAATCAAAAACCCATATATCCATTAAAAATTGCACCCAAAAAGAGAACTGAATCCCTGTCCATTGATGTCATCAATCCTCATAGCCCCCCAAAAAAA
>JAYMTE010001795.1:0-12444 GCA_036897545.1 Pelargonium fulgidum
GGCGCGAGCCATGCTGCCCCACCGCCGGATCCGTCCGCCGATCAAAATGCTGCGAATGCGGTAATTTTTTTCTTCTTTTTCACTTTGATTTAATTGAAGCTGATTTTGTCGCCATGGCGGATTGACATTGTGTTGAGAGAGCTTTAATATAATGTACTGGAGAAGTAATAAGAGTTATTGAGAGCAATATGTTTGATTGGCGGAGAAGGATAGAACTTGTTTTCGTGATTACTAATTATTTACCTTCTTCAAATGTAAAATCTGAGACTTCAGAAATAAGATGCTTAATGGGCAAGCTATGTTTTGAAGTCCATTGATTATTCTGCCCTCTGGTGACCTGTTGCTTGTGCTTATGTCTTGCAGGTTCTCAAGAGTGGCCCCCTTTTTATATCATCCAAAGGTATGTATTCTGTTTCATATGATTTGTATATCCTTGCATAGAATGATATAAAATTAATTCATGAAATTTAGAAACTTTTGATATTCTTCACAGTGCCATGATTGTTGATCTGGCCATTTTATTTTCTTTGCTTTTGGGTTAGTGATTTCATTCAAAATGTCTGGCATTTGTTTTACTTGTACATATCACAGACAGTGGTTGGCAGTTCTTTGTTCAAGTGATCTGGGGCTGGAAATCCAAACTTTATTGTGTTCCTGCATATCAAAGTTTTAAACCTTCTGCAAGAGCTGCCTTTTGAAATTATCACATTGTGTTGGTGATGTTCTAAATATTTAAATGTGTTTATTGCCCTTGCACACCGTGTACTTTCTAAGATCAATTACTAGTCCGAAGATCAGGCAGCATCTGATGCAATTCTTGTTTAGGAATCGGATGGACATCGTGGAAGAAAAGGTGGTTTATTCTGTCTCGTACTTCACTCGTTTTCTTCAGAAGTGATCCTGTAAGTAGTTATTTTCTGGTAAATGATGTAATTTTTTAGCCATTCATGTCCTGTGCATTTCCTTTTGCTGGTAAATGATTCAGCATGATCAAATACATCTACTTCACAAACTCCCCTCCTTTCTAGTTATTAATGAGTGGTTACTTCACAAGAAATAGAAAGATATTCATGTTTAGAATTGGTTAGAAGCTTTATAAATTGAAATGCTAACTGATGAGAAGAAAAAAAATAAATTATGGCTACTTCAAGCCAAGGAATATGTAATTTTCTATTCCATGACCATGACTATGACTAGAGATAGTTATTTGCTATATTTAGTATAGGAATCACATCTGATGGTCAAAACCACACATCTGAGGAGGTATATTTTGAATGGTTATAGACACTTATGACCTGTAAATTGTTGTTAGAAATGATTACCACAGGTATGGAATATAAAATCATGTTGGCTTGAGTCATTGGAGCCTTGGTCAGCCATATACTCGTCCCATGAATAGATACTCATCAACCAGAGCAACCATAAACATGGAATGACTAGTTATGAATTTGTTGAATAAAAATCCTGGTGTACTCAAAGCCTGAAACCAAGTTTTCCCAGCAAACCGCCTTTAAAGAGTCTGACCAGTTTGAAATTCTAAAATGTTTCCTAGCATCTCTATATCCAGTCTTAAACAAAGCATATAGAAGAAAAAGAGTTTTTCTGTTATGTTCTACAGGTTTTCTCAGCTTACAACTGATATTCTTATTGTAGTTAGCATCTATTATCCCCTATATTCTTTCAAGGGGAAAGAGTTCACACCTTGTCATTTCATTGTTCCTCCCTTCCTTCTTGCTACTACATGTTTCAAGTGTTTTACAATGTCTTTTCTGATTGTATATAATGCATCTTATTTGAGATGGTAGACTAGCTAATGTGTTGGTTATTTTGTTCATTGCAGAAATATGCTTTGGTATGGTACACACAAAAAAATGTATAAAGGAGCAATAAAATAATCTGGACTAAATTGCTTGATGAATATTAAAAAAATGTAATTTCATGATTGATTGATTGAACAAATTTATTGTTTATGTATGTTTATTATAATAGTTGTGCAGTGGATGTTCCTTTCTTCCTCCATCTGTTTTTTGCCCCTCTTTCTATGCCTTTGTCAGATAATGAGAGTTCTTTAAGGTTTCATTTCCTATTTTTGTTTGTTCAGAGTGCTGTTCCTCAAAAGGGTAGTGAAGCGAATTTAACTCTTGGTGGTATCGACCTCAACAATTCAGGCAGGTTGGCTTGTTTTGTTATATTTGAAATATATTATTCTGGTTTTTGTTGTATTATTTGATATTTTTATAGTTGTTTCCAAGATGGAAAATGGGTGTAGCTTTCTAACATGGTGTTATTTTTTGAACTACTTGTAGTGTGGTTGTCAAAGCAGATAAAAAGCTCTTGACTGTGCTCTTTCCTGATGGTGGTCGTGATGGAAGAGCCTTCACGCTTAAGGTGCTTTTCTTATCTTCATTTTCACATCTTCTTTGACTTCAAGGTCATGGAATTATTATTTATTTTTTTATTTTTTTTTAAATTTGACCAAAGTATCTTTACATTAATGTCTAGAACTCTGCAAAGACTGGGAAAACATTTAAATACATTACCAATCTTTTAATTCTTCAGATTTGTACAGTAGTAATCACTGCCATTGTGATCATTTAATTTTCAGACCGAAAATGTAGTGGTTGTGTATCTTTCATCTACAACAATATTAGATTTTTTGACACACATTGCTCTATGAAAAAAAAAATGTTGTGCTTGCACAAGATCTTTTAGTCTTAAGTCAGGATATTGAAGATGTCAAATTTTTGCGAGGAATCATTTTCCAGATGATTGAATCTGGGTATTAGTGATATTTATTGAATGACATTGAGCTATGACAACTCGCACTCTTGTACTCAATTCACGATTAGGTTACTAGAAGAGCACAATCAACGATTTCTCATTTCAGTTTTCCTTGCATTTGCTTTGGATTCTGCTCTGGCATTATTCAAACAAATTTATGCTACTAGAATGAATTGTGTTTAAGTATCTCACATTGGAAGAGTGGATTTATGAAACTGCTTCATATACAAGTTGGGCCCCGCCATGTTACAACTTAGGCTTTTG
Source organism: Pelargonium fulgidum (assembly GCA_036897545.1). Lineage (NCBI taxonomy): Eukaryota > Viridiplantae > Streptophyta > Magnoliopsida > Geraniales > Geraniaceae > Pelargonium > Pelargonium fulgidum. The sequence continues at coordinate 3,046 of JAYMTE010001795.1, forward strand.
GGTTAGGAACTTAACATGCTATTAGAGCTGGTTTTGTCTCGGGTTTTTGGTCATTTGTGTTGCCTTCCTACTAGTACTTAGTACACATGTGGAGCGCATTCTACTGTCTAACCTGTACATGAGGGGAAGTGTTGAAATATCCTACATTCCTTCAATAAAAGTGGATGAGTCTGAAGCCTCCTTCATTTCATATATAGCTTTGGGATTAGAAACTTAACAAATTGGATATATAATTTATAATAAAGTACACACAGAAAAGCACATTGCTGGACTACAAACTCCTAAATGTAACAGTGATTTGAATTGTGACGCGCAGTCAAACACAACAGAACACTCATACAAACAAAGACCTATATAAATTGTACGAAGTAAGAATAGGGAAGCTTCCCTGGTTCTGTTTGAACCTTGATATTTGCGGCTGATAGTTTGCTTGGTGTTGCAGGCTGAAACAATGGAGGATTTATATGAGTGGAAGGCTGCACTTGAGAATGCTTTGGCTCAAGCACCAAATGCAGCAGCTGTAACGGGGCAAAATGGTGTTCTTAAGAATGAGCCTGACACAAAGAGTGGTTCTTCGGAACAGAGTATGCTATTCGTACTGTCACTTTTTACGTATACATTTTCACTTTGCCCCTATTATTCCTAATTGTGCAGTGTTATTTTGGTGTTGAAACTGTTGGAGCACTATTCCACTATCACCTCATGAATGTTTCTTGCGCTTCCATTGATTTGAGCCTTTTTTTTTTTAATTAGTTCACTGTTAGCACGGAGACACAGACACAGCCAGTATATAGATCATCAATATCAAATCAGTCAAATTTTAACGCACAGATGACTTTTTGCATGATATTTTGTGAGCTTGCAGTTTCATTGTTATAAGACAGCAACATGGCAAGGGTATTCAAACCGGGTAACCAGCGGCAATAATTAAGTACTTTGCTGTTTTCGCATATTAAAAATCACCAGGCAGGATATTACGCTTCTATGAGTACCAGGAAAATGCTTCTCCTGTTTTAGATTTTTTTTTTTTTTTACTAAACCTAAGAATGATTGCTGGTGAAAGTTGTTGCATTGCCTAGTTTTTGAGACCTAAGGTGTTTTTTCTTCTCCAGATCTTATGAACTTCTCTAACTGACTGGTTTTCTACATTCTTCATTTCACAAAAATTGCTGACATTTTTTCTGCATTTGTCATTTTAGCGAAGGACAGACAGCCTGCGAAATCCACAGTAATTGGTAGACCAGTTTTACTTGCTTTGGAAGAAGTTGATGGAAGTCCATCTTTTTTGGAAAAAGCCCTGAGGTTTATAGAAGGGGACGGTACATTTTCTTTTTTCGTTATTATATATTTTTATTCAGTTGGTTGATTTCTTTTCTTTTTTCATTGGCAAGTTGATTGATTTCTTAGACGTAGATTCTATGAACTGGATTATTTCTAACCCATCTTGCAGAAAATGGTAAAAAAAAAATCATAAAGATATATTTGAAAGTTATATTTGGACTCAATCGGTGAAATAGGGAAGAAGAGTAGACAAAGTTAAATGTTGTTGCGTCTTGGTGTAACCTGTTGCTTGCTGAAGGTTTATACTTTCTAGCGTGATTTGAAAATTGAGATTGTATTTTTACTAAATCTAAGTATTTCTTTTCTAGTTTTATTTGTCACGAGTTTACTTCTGCACCTGAAAAGTCATTTTATGCAAATACAAATCTTGTGGTTTCTTAAGTATTGTTTCTCAGTGGAAAAGAAAAAGAAGAAAAAAGGAAATGTCGAAGTAGTAAAAATGTTATATAGGATATAGTTTTTGTTTCTGTATTGTTGTTTGACTTTGGTGCTCAACTAAAGCTCCTTGATTTATTGCATTGTATAGATAATATACATTAGTTTGTTTGTTTATCTTCACTTAACTTTTATGGATCTGATCATTTTTAAAAGTAATATAACAGGAGTTAGAGTGGAAGGGATCTTGCGACAAGCTGCAGATGTTGAGCATGTTGAACGTCGAATTCGAGAATATGAAGAGGGTTTGTTCACATATTTTGTCTTATAGCTGTTTATTTATCATTAATAGTTATTTTATCTGCCATATATCATGTCTCTTATTTCTCTTGGCACGGAAGATGATTTGCAGACAACCAGTATTTCTTTAATATATTATTCTTAAGGGTTACTTACAGCTTACGCCATATGCAAGTAGGCAATTACCAATTCTAAGGGTGTAGAAAGGAGAACTCAGTGACTTTTTATTTTATTTTAAATTTTATCATGAATGTTTTAGTTAACCTTACTATAAAAAAAATCATCTTCTGCTCACAGAGTAGTATAAATGAAAAGCCAATATATCCCTCCATGTAATATTTCATTCATGCCATTCAGGAAAAACTGAGTTTACAGCACATGAGGATGCCCATGTTATTGCTGACTGCATCAAGGTATTTCCTTCCCATTTCAGGAAAATATTAGTTGCTTGTGTAGGTTACATCACACTCTGGAAACCATACTTTCTTAGCTCATTTATTTGATGCACTTTTACAGTATATCATCCGAGAGTTGCCATCCTATCCGATACCCGCATCTTGCTGCAATGCACTTCTAGAAGCTTGTCGTAAATCTGCTGGTAATGTTTGAACATTTACATCTTCCTTTGGTGCATACTGTTAGATGTAATTGGAAATTAACTTTCTGTTGTGGTGTTTTCAGTACTTCATGGTTCACACACAGGCTTTATACGCCGACACACATAACTTCAGCCATATTTAGTGATCAACCAAAAACTATTTTGTCATGCTAAGTGTTCGTTGCAAAGATAAAGCATATCACAGTTGTCTTTCTTAATTTTTTAAATATATTGAATATAATTTTTTGTTTCAAAATTCTGCATGACATTCTATCACGCCACACTGCTTGGTAATAAATATCAAAATGAAAAACAATACTGCAAAAATCATTTATATATTCACAGTAGTGTTGTTCTAAAATATTGCCCCCTTCTACAAATTCCTGGCTCCATCCTTTAATACAGTGGGAAATCTTTTGAGAATGTTGGATGACATTTTGCTTTTTAAGAAATTACTCCTTTATGTCTTACTAGCATATAGTGTTCTTTCAAAACATTGGTTTTCTTCTGTTCATTAATGAACAATTTAAATAGGGAGTGATCGAGCTACTAGAGTCAATGCCATGCGCGTAGCAATATGTGAAACATTTCCTGAGCCAAATCGCCGATTATTGCAGAGGTAATTGATACATTACTTTACTATTATATATATTTTAGTCAATTATATCTTAAATCTTCTAAAGCGGAATCTGTTTCTGTGTTTAGTCTTATTACTTAGTAATTTTTTTATTCTATGAAAGGAAAAGGTATAAAAATAGTCCATATACTATACCGTTTGTTATGAATATGATTTAGCCCCTGAACTTTATTTTGTTCCAATTTAGTAAAAAAAAAAAAAAATCTCATTGGTTTCCACTTTAGTCCCTGTCATTCAGATCCATCCAAATCACCATTAAATTAATTTAACAAATGGGATAGTACATAGGCTCCTTAGAACATTTAACTCCTCTTGAACAATAATTACTATTATTCATGGCAGAAAATGGAAATTGTTATTGCCAATTCTCACTTTATTTATTATTTTAGTGGTAGCCCTGCTTTGGATTATCATAGTCAGGATTGTATTATATGTGACCTTAAACATTCATTCTCAATGATCTCTAGTAATCTTCTTCTGTCAATATCAATAAGTATTTTGTTAAAATTTACCTTTACCATTTATCTAGCATGAGGATTTACATGATGAGACTAAAATCTTGTATTCACAGTTCTATATGATATCTAGGCTAAAAGATATGGAAAATTTGAAGACTTGATATGCTTCCAGGTCTATCATATACATGGAAATGATTAACTTACATGAGCTCCTTCATATTAACATAAGCTTGATAATTACCTATGTCTGCTAAAGTTGAAAAACCTTTCATTCTGTTAGTGATTTTTAGTAGCCGTCTATGTTTGGTAAAAGATACACAACATCCATTCTAGCTGTCAAAATGACTGATAACTGGTATATGTCTTGTAGCTACTTCTGTTCTATGTTGTATACATAGGCTTAGTGTTAGATCCTTGCATGCTCAGGGTTGCTGATTATGATAATTTGATTTCAGGACATGTAAAGTAACTTAAATAGATCTGTAAAAAATAAAAGATAAAAATAAAAAGATAAAATTGTCTTTCAAGCAGGGCCTGATTTTCATTTTCACTATTTTATGAAGTTTATAGGAAAACAAGTAGATCAACTTACATGGCAAAGATAATTTACAAATTATGTTTCTTTCCTCTTAAGATAATGTCTACTTTCATTTGTCAACTAGTTGCCCATCTCCAGATTTTTTTGCTCACTTTCTCTCTCTCTCTCTCTCTCTCTCTCTCTATATATATATATATATATGTGTGTGTGTGTGTGTGTGTGTGCAGAATTCTTACAGTGATGCAATCTGTGGCTTCCCACAAAAATGAGATAATGTTTACTTTCTTTTGCCAACTAGTTGCTCATCTCCAGATTCTATTGTTTTTTCTGTGTTCAGAATTCTTACAATGATGCAAATTGTGGCTTCCCACAAAAACGAGAATCTTATGAGCCCTTCAGCTGTGGCAGCTTGCATGGCACCCTTACTTCTTCGTCCCCTCATGGCTGGTGAAATGGAAATTTGGAATAGCTTTGATGTTGGTGGTGATGGCTCTATGCAACTTCTGCAGGCAGCTGCTGCGGCTAACCATGCTCAAGCTATTTGTATAACTTTATTGGAGGAGTACAATAAAATATTTGGGGTATGTTTTACTGATCTCTTCTAACTTTGCTTTTAGGTAATTACTTCTGTACTCTGTAGTGGCTTACTATCATCACATGTGAGCATACATTCATTATGCCAGTAGTTTACATACGAATATCCTAATGATCTGAAATCTCCTCTTATTCCCTTGCTAGTGGAAGAGGGATATTCATCAAAAACAAGATCAATTTTCTCATATGTAATGACTCATAGCAATCCATTAGTTCATTTACTGATTAACACTGCTCCACGTTTCCTTACCCAGCAGTAAAATTAATTTTTTTTCACCTCTAAATAGTTTTATCAATCTAAATAGCAACAATCCCATAGAGTATGAGAGTTCATTGTCTTCACAGACCAATATATGAGTACTCAAAGGCCAGAGTTCAGTGGCTAAAATTAGAATATGAAATGAAACTCTTCAGTAAAACTGTTAAAAGGGTAAAATCAATGCCCAAGTGAAATAAGTAAGCAAGTCTTTGTCCACAATCTATATGATACATTTGTTTCTGGGTATTTAGTTTTATTTCATCTATTGTGCTCCATAAAGTAGTAATGTATATGCAGGAAGGTTCCATTTCTCCTGAACTATACTCTAACTCAGAAGAGAGTGGGAGCGAGAGTGAGGAGGCAACTGATGACGATGATGAATCCTACGATGACGGAACAGGGGATAGTGATGTTGAAATATATACTGACGATGATCTTGAAAATAGTGAAAGTTGTGACTCTGGAGATTATGATGATGAACAGGTTTGTCTCTGTACCTTACTATTTTAGCTACTACACATGGCACAATGTAAATAAATTATACCTTGTACATTCCTTGTGCCAGACCTCATTTTGGCCCTACAAAAAGCATTTGGTGCTTGGAAAATAAGGTTATTGGATAATTATATTTGCTTTGGTGTCTTGATGCTTTTAAATATTCTATTCTATCATAAAAGACATGATAACAATTCACTCATAGTTTAGCATAGGAGATGGCTTTATACTTTATGCAGGGCGGAGTTGAGGAGAATAAGAATAGATGATCCTGAGGAGTTTTGCTAAATGATTCATGTAGACATTGTTTAGAAAAAGGCTTGGTTTTTTTTTTTTTTTTTTTTTTTTTTGTATGCAAAGGCTTGATTTTCTCTGCTATTTCTATCTTCTAACATCACTTTGGAAGTGGATGCTTTCTATCAGCATTTATTTTATATAGAATTCTGTTTTATTCTACTTAGCAGTTAGCACAAGGAATCAGAAAACCTACATATGATAGGTTTTATCTCCTAGGTTCATTTGGAAATAATAATCACTAATTGCTGGATCAATAATGCTATTATTTTTAATATTAGTTGCTCAGGCTAGGTGTACAAAGAATAGCATTGGGTTCATATTGTAAAACTCTTACAACACACTGTATGTTTGTGCGTCTCTACTATAAACTCTTGCTGCAGTTGAGCCGCCCTTCTCAATTATTCTTGTTAAATGGAGTTGTATTTTTCATTAAGGATTTATAAAAAACCCATTTCCTACTTTTATAAAACACAAGTGTTATAGTTAATTGTTATGGTCATTCATTTGTGCTCAGCTGGCATATAGTTGATAAGACATACAAAGAAACTTTTAAAGCCTTTCGGCTTGTGTCCCATTTTGAATTTACTTTTCTCGTAACATGTTTTGCTCTAGATATTCTGTTATACTCCTTTAAGGAGATTATACTGCTCATATTTTATAGAACATTAATTCAAGTTACAATTTTTGGATCTATAATTCGAAAGGATGGAGAATTGAAGATGATTTCAGATATTGAATCAATGTGGGTTGTTTGAGGCTGAGGACAGCTTCAGCCTTCAGGGGATTCTTTGTGATAAAAGGATCTCTTTAAAGCTGAGGGAATGTTTTCTAGATTAGCTATATGGCCAATTATGTTGATGACTCTACATATGAGCTCCAAAGCCATATGATGTGGGTAGTGGAAGATGAGAATGCTTGGATAGCTGTTTGGTAAAACTTGGAAGGATAAAATAATGTATGAAGCTATCTGAGCAAAGTAGGGGTAGATTCAGTTGACGATAAGAATGAGGTAAAATTGCTTGTAAGACGATCTGGATATGTGCAATGTTGGAAGGTTAGTGACAATGTGAGGAAGGTGAGAGAATTCAGTTATGAGAAACTAAATGGACTAGTGCCTAAGTTAACATGAAAAGAAGTAATAAGAAAATACATGATGATGCACAATTTCACAGAGGAGATTCATGATTATGCATGGTTTCATGTGATTGAGATCATTGGTAGAGTGAATATTCTTAATTTGTCCCTTATCATGTTTATCTCCTAACCCATTTATCCTGGAAAGCCAACACATTCCAACAGGACTGTACAAATTTATTTTGGAAGTTTCTTGGTTGTTTTGGTTCCCCTTTTTATTTGTTTCCAGATCAGCAATTGAAGAACCAAATCATAGAAAACCAACCCAAGATCATCATAGTCACAGTATGATTTTATTTTTAGTCCTTGGTTGCAGATATTTAGTATTTTGGTCCTTCTAGTTGGTGGAGCATTAGCTTCTTTTCAAATTATGAGTATTCATATTGTTCACATCTTGCTAGACTACATTATTGTTGGAATCCAGGTGTTTCTGTATGTTATAATTGCACAATGCTGATGTAAGCTACTTCAAAGATGCAGGATCCTGATGGATCTGGCTCAGGCTCCAAGTCCCCTGAAGTAAATGATGATCATAAATCTCACCAGAAGTTGTCATCAAGTTCACTTAGAAAGTCATTGCCTCGACGACGTGGCGATGGACAAGAACGTGAAAATGTTCCAGATCGAGTTAACAATAGTCCAGCGATAAAGTTTGACGAATCTGCTAAATTACAGGATGATTCCACAAATGGAAGTTCAGTAAATGAGTCAAATGATCAGAATCAAGGTGCAATGATTCAAAAATCTAAGACGTTAGCATTTGGACCGTTGCGTAGTCGACGACATCCTACTAATTGGGGACATGCTTCTGTGAGTATATATTTTTCTGTTTTTTAGGAGTGTGGTTATGACTAATTACATTATTTTCTCCTAGAACTTTTGTGTCAGATCATACAAGCCTAGATCCTCCTAGAGAGGGGCATCGATAGTTCGTCAATTTTTCTGTCATTCATTTTGACATGCTAATATATATATTGTTTTGTTGCACAAATCAAGGCAAAGAAGAACCTTTCCATGGAATCTATTGATTACGACCTTGAAGACGAGTAAGTTGTGGATTTTTGTCATCTGCATTCCTTTGATTTTTTGCTTATCTGATGCTCCTGTGGCTCTTGCTTTGTGCCTGTTGTCAGTTGATGCCATATATCATATGATTAGTACTGTTACAGCAGATATATATTGGTTGATGGTAGTTTAACTGGTTCTTCATGTTTGTACAAGTGTTATAAGAGAATACTTTTAGAAGGTGTTGATGGAGCTGGAGCCTTGTGTGGGTTGTGCTTGGGTGAGACAGAGATGTTTGTGGGGTTGGGATAGGTTTTATGAGCAAATCTTTCTTAGTAGGATGAAGCTTAATAGTGCCACCCATTTAAATATTATTGACAGTTTTTTATTTATCAGAATATTATTGACAGTTCATTAGTATAAAAAATGCAATTTATGATGGTGGTTATTTATTTCGAATTAGAGAAGACGCTTTTAAATTAATTAATGTGTCTAACTTTATGCATGTAGGAATGATGTCCACAAGCTTGAGGCCACTAAAGCTGACTTGCAAAACAGAGTTGCCAAAGAGGTAGAGATCTAATTTGCATCCCATTCTAGGCATCCATCTATGAAGTTTGTTATGCTTTTTATTTTTGTTTTAGGTCAAAGGGAATGAAATTCTGCAAGCTAGTCTGGATAAACGAAAGAAGGACTTGCATGAGCGTCGTCTAGATCTCGAGCAAGAGGTACAATTCTTTTGATTATAGTTAACTTGTTCTGAAGAAATCTTCTTCTATACTTTTATTTTTGATATCCCAACTCATTGAGGTATGCATAGATTTGCGCATGGTCTTAGAAAATAAATCTTTGAAGAGTTATATGCTCTTTTTACCTAATATATATGAAGCCTGATAAAGTGGTTTCATAAGGTCTTGAAATAATTGGCGTTCCTTGTACACTCAATCAATATTATTTGTTCATGTGTGGATGGGGAGGTGATGAGAGATGGATGCATAATGGGGGCACCCCAAATGGATTGTAAAGAAATATGGGTTTTACAGAAAAAAATTTACAAGTTTTGGAATTCACCCCGATTGAATTCAACTTCAGAAAGAAAAAGGATACTATTAGAATACTATAATACACTGTGACTGTAAAAAGTTTTGATTTTTAAATTGAATTTGTGGATGGGATTTCTGATGGGTCAGCATAGAAAGAAATTTAATGGGGAAATTATCTCTTTTTCCTTCCCTCACATATATGAATTTTAAAATAAAATTTGGATTCATGATTTCCAGCATCTCATTTTTCTTCCCTTACATACATGAATTTTAAAATTAACTTGGATTCATTATTTGAAGGAATCTTAGATTAGATGTTAATCAT
>JAYMTE010001796.1:0-12439 GCA_036897545.1 Pelargonium fulgidum
GTATTACATGCTATATTCTTAGTAAAGGTGTATTCCTCTTTTGCTTTCATTGTTACTACTATAGAGAGGTGCAAGCCTAAAATACTAGACTATAAAACGAAAGATGGTGCAAACGGAGTCCTATAAAGAAAAGAAGTTATACATCTATCTTATAAGCGGATAGAAGGAATTGATAACAGATAATGGATTCTACAAGTTGACTTCCATGCAAAGAGGCTTGAACAAAGGAAATAGGATAGAAAACAATAGGTTCGTATCGTATTATAATAAGCAAATAGAAGAAGTCATTTTTTTATATAAGGCAAGTTTCTCTTGAATAAAATGCTTTCTATTCTTTCTATATTCCTCAAACTCAAACTAGAAAGCAAACCAAGTAAGGAAGAAACAAGTATGGACTTTCATTAATAAGTCCTTGATCTTTCCTGATTGGGAACTGGGAATAGGAGTGGGTAACAAGCCCATAGGCCCAGCTTACCCTTTCTTATTCATCTGTCCTTGAGTTAATGTATGGTTCCTTTTCTTAAAACCTGATATAGAAGTCTTATTCTTGCAGGTGCTACTCTTCTTACCCGGTTTCTTACTCTTGTTTTAGTCTTTAAGGAGGATCTTGACCATTTCCTTTTGTGTTATTGGTATTGGTGTTCCTGTATTGTTAGGGGTAATCAGTTTACAACAAAGAGAATAGGGTAGCTAAAAGAGAGTTTAGTTTCTTATTATATACATTGGAATAAAAGATATAAATAAAGAAAGTGTATGTCTCCTGTTATTTATTATAGCTCTCCTCCTTGCTCTTTGTGCTTGAAAGTCCCGCTAAAGGAAGGCGCCTTACTAGATCCCGTTTTCAAAAAGCAAGTTTGAGCTTTTTATATAGTAGTAAAAATTCTTTTTTATGAGTAATTTCTAGAAGGAAGTTTATATAAATTCGACTATTTCTATCTTACTTAGGCTTATATTGGGATTGTAGTTCAATCGGTTAGAGCACTGCCCTGTCAAGGCAGAAGTTGCAGGTTCAAGTCCTGTCAGTCCCGAAAAGATATCGGAATACAATGCCCTTTTATATACATAACATATAGGAAGCGCCAATTAAACTTTTAAGAATTCAGATTATTGAAACTGTTTACTTTTCGTATATCTTATGTAGCAGTTAAGTAAAGGAGCAAAAAAACTCTACAATGAGTAGGGAGTAGAAAATATTTATTTTATAGTGAATTGGACGGATACTTGGGTGTTTTCTAGTTATATTAGCTATTCCTCGTATTTTCAACAGGGATCCGTATTGTCCTTGATCCGTTCAATTAACGCATTCTATATTCAACAGTCCAAAATCTCAAATTGTATACTTTTTGACTTTTTAAAAGTTAGTAGCTTATGCTAGGAAACTCTATTATTTATTAAAAAAGAGTTTTCCTTTATATACTTTATATATACGTATTTTTACCTTGACGATAAAAAAACTTCTAATATAATCTTAAAAGTCTTTCTCTGTTTTAGGTCTACATAACCTACTACAAAAAAAAAAAGAAGCGGACGCTTTTAGTTAAATAGAATAAGGCCTAAGAATTGCCAGTCTTAGTAGGACGTTATAAAGGGGAAGCTTTTATCTAAAATTATTGTTATTTCAATTAGATTAAGAAGCCTCTCTTTATATACAATATTCAGAACACGCAAACGGCAGTCTTTTCTGTTTTTAATTCTAGAAGCGCTAACTCTGTGCCAATGTAATTAAACTCAATATTTTAAGAATACTCTCTACTAGTAGAAGCCTGGAATCTCTTACTCACTTTTGCATTATAAAGTTTTTACGTAAATTCCCTTTCTTATTTAAAGAAACGTTGTGTTGGCCCCTTACAGCAATCTACTTTTATTCTGCTGAGAGATTTTAACCTTATTTTTGCTATCAAGAGTATTATTAAAAGGGGTACTCCCTACTTATCTCCTAAGCACTTGTACAAAACCAAAAGATAAGCTTATGGCCTAAAAGTACATAGAGAATTCTATATAGCGTAATAAAAAAAGGTTTCTCCTTTTTGCGTATCTCACTTTATATACTAATCTTGTAAGGGCCGCTAAGCAGGAACTTCACCTAGCAGATTTTTGACCTTGTACTTGTAATGCTAGCCTCTAACAAAGGGGTGGCAATGTAACCTGCCCCTACTTCAATTACAAGACAAAAGTTTCAATTGAATCCTAAAATCTTAATGAGGGCTATCCAATACCAAAAGGCTTTTGATTACTAGTATTCCTACACAAGGAGTTGGTATATGAAAAATCCAATCTTTACTATTCAGATTCCAGTGACAGATAAACCTTCTATCGACCCCCTTGTCTTTTCCTCGTTGTACAAAATTCAGCTCTTCAGGGAGATCCCTCTAGTGTAATATTTACTTATACACGCATCTTTTTGTGAAAACTTTTTTACTGAATATTAATTCTACTTGGTGTACTAAACTTTGTTCCTTGATAAGGAATCAAATAGAGAATACTCTGGAAGCCCCTATGAGAGATACTAATTAGAGTCTTATAGTAGGTTTGTATTATAGTTCTTCTTTGTATTAGGTTTAAATCCCTCATTGTCTTCTTTGTTTATCAATAAGGAGGGTATGGTCTTAGTAGGAGCAGGAGAGTAGCTAGGGTCTTCGTAAATTTCCTATTTTTAAGTTAAAAGGGGTATGAACTTTTGCATGTATATGAATCCTAAAAATTGAGTGGGGTCTAATTTGAAGGCTTGACAGAGGTAAACTTGTTTTCTTTCGTGTTCAAAATTTGACTACTGTAAAATCAATAGGACCCCTTTTGTATATGGGATAGGTCTCGGATTCCATCAAAAGTAGGATCGCCTTATATGGAAAATGAATAAACCCGAATTTGTTAATAGAGCGAACTTCTTTTTTTCACAAAAAGTAGGGGACATATAATTGGGAAAGTAATAAAAAGACTCAAACAAGCAGCTTTCAATCCTTCATCTTAAATTTCAAAATTAGATACATGTCAGCGCGAGATAAAATGAAGATGAAAATCACTTCTATAAATAGAATTCGCAATCCAACCTACTTTTATACAATGACTCCCTAAGCTGTTTGTTAGGCGGTTTAGAGTATAGGTAAACTTATGACAAAGAAAAGTCCGGCATCCGTAAAAGGAGATTTTTTTTACGCAGGTTCGAATAGGATTTTCCCAGCAAAGAAAGAGTTTCAACTAAATTGCTTATATAGATATAGAAAGAATAAAAACCTACCTCCCCGCCTTTCCTCTCCTCCAGTTCCTCCCTTTCTAAATCGTTTATCCGGTAAAATACCCGTTAGTTGGATCCGATGTGAGTCCTATTCCTGAAAAAAGAAGGCAACCTTCCGCTTTCTTTAGTGGGCGCTTCACAGGATCTCGATTCCTATTCTTTCTTTCTAGGTATAGGAAGTGGTCAATCCGTGGAAAACGCAAACAAGTTTCAAATTCAGCAGCTTTCTCGTCAATCTTCCTCTTAGTAATTTAACTAAAAAGTTAGCAAATCGGAAATCAAGCACTTCAGAGCTACGCGTAAGAAAAGGCTTATAGTACACCTTTACAACCCCCCGGTAAAGCGAGAAAGAAGCCTATCAAATAGGGAAAGATATCCCACGAAGTCTAGTTGCCTTAGTCTTTCCTATATCTCTTAGTATGGCACAAATGTCCATTTAGCTCAAATGCTTTCAGTTCCTTGCTCAAAGTTCTATCTTTCGTATACTTGATTCTGCCAGGTTATACTCTCCTTGATCTTCTCCAGCCTTACCCTTTGAGCCAGTTTTTTCTAGTAGCTAGTATAATCCTTTCTTACCTTACTACAAATTCTGCTCTATCTCTCTCGAGTCCTCTTATTCATCTCTAAATGCTTTTCACTTTCCAGGGGTTCCATGTGGTCCCTGAATCTATGACGATAGGTTTTTGGTTGACTTCCCCGTGCAGCCCGACTTTAATAGGATTTAATCTTTCTAAATGTCATAGGTTCTTATCTGAGTTTAGTGGTTAGAGTCTTAGTTAGTCAGTCTTTCATCAGTGTTCTTATTAGTTATGAATGAATATAGAGTCTAATAGGTACTGTAGTAGTGAGTATTTGTTGTTTTAGTTTGTATATTAGGTATATTCCTCACTGCCTTATTTGTTTATCAGTATAAAGGATAGAGCCCTTGTAAGATACTGCTGGGTATAGTCCCTTTTACCGACTGTAGCTTTAGCGAGGAAGGTGAATGTCTTATAGTTAATTGATTGTACCTGCATGCGATATAACCCCTTCTTTTTTCTTATGACTTCTTGGACTTCATTGTTTTATCTTTATATTCTTACTTTTATTTGTATTTCTTTCTTTTTAGATTCTTTGTTTTAGTATTCTGTATCTTTCTTAGGCTTAGTAGACAAAGGAGAAGAAGTAGGAAGAGTCAGAGCAGTAGTAGAAGGAGCAGCTATACCTAGACTGGTAAGAGAAGTATAGGGAAGCAGTAAGGAAGTTTATTTAATTAGCGTATCTCTTAGTAGTTAGTTAGGGAATATAGTATACTGGTTTCTTATAGGTAATAATAGGTTAGAGGGTAGTTCTTGTTTGACTTTGTATATATTAGAGTAAGTGGTTTAAGGGGCATCCCTCTGGTTCTATGTCTTTATCGATAAGGAGGTTAAGGCCTAGATGGCTTAGGATAGTGCCGAAAAGTATGAACTTTTGCATGTATATGAAATAGGAATTTTCTCAAAAAAAGTACAATCCATATAGCGACTCTCAAGCCTGTTTTACATTGTGCAGCAGCTAAAACAAAAATCCAGAATTCCAATTCTACTATTTGGTTCGAGTACTTAATCTATTTACCTTACAACCCCTTTCTAATCTAATGCCTTTTATTTAAGCCTCTCTTAACCAAGTACTTTTAACAAAACCTCCCAATTAACCTACTGCACTCTATTAACCCAGCCTGAAGCCCCAAATCTGTATACTCCCCTGACACTAGAGCAAGCCCGTAGGAAAAACCAATTCTTCGTTATGAAGTGAAGATACATCCCGACTATTAGATAAAGTGGAAGCTATCTCAATATACTATAAAGGTTCTATCCTCTGAAATGAATAGAGAAAGACAAAGAACTAAGGAAACCCCAAAGCCTTTATTTGCTACAATACCCAATTTCAAGTCAAAGGGGAAAATTCAATAGGAAGAATTCCCTTTGATTAACTAAACCTGGATCTTAGAGCTGCTTTAGGATGAGAAACAAACCGACAACGCAGGGCAACTCCTTAATTACAGGAAATCCCTCTCAACACTGCAAAGCCACTTAAAAGAAAGTTTACATATCCAATGGAATCACGCCAAAACCACTACCCAGAGCGCTCTTTATCTGCTGTTGGGCTGCCTTTTATTTAAGGTCCTCTTCCCCCACTCCTTTTACTTGTTTTATACTTTATAGAATAGAGAGCCCCCAATCTAAAGCCTACCTAATCAAACCACTGCTGACTGGAACCCCTTTGCGATATGAATTTATCTATCTATACAAACACTTTAGTCTCTATTGGGTTGGGAAGTGCTCATATCTAATATCTAAAAACACCCCTTCACTATGCTGAATACCCAGAAAACTAGAACCACCTAAATAGCAACGACTGGCTGACTTCATTACTTTGAATCAAGGGAGTCGAGGATCTAAAGCTAAAGCTAATAAACTGGATTGGGGATGAAACCAAATCATGTCAAAGCTCTTATCTAGTGCTAACCTAGACTTACTGAAACAACTACCCCTTTAGTTATAGTGTTATAGTCCAATACCTATTCTATTCACTACACTGGCTAGCAACAAGCTACAGCTCTATCTCTATATCCCACTTAGTAGACTACTACTCCTGTTACCTCTATTGTTAAGAATCAAACTACCTATACTTACAAGCTATGAGAGGAAACTAAGACAATTACAAAAGCTATCACTCTTTCTCCAGCCTCCAGCAGACTATCTCTCCTATGCCCCCTATCTATTTAGTGCTTGCCCTGCACCCCCTCTTTCCCTCTTGCTAATCCTATTTCCTACCTGTCCTAATGAAACAAATGAACTACAGATTTATAAAATTACAGAATACGAAACAAAGGAAAAAGCAACTCCTTAATGAAATCTAGTACTACAGCCAAAGCTCGTTTCAAAAGTTTACATCTTAAAGAAAACAGTACCAACGTTTCTACCTAGAATGTCAACTATCTCGAGTTTCGATATAGCCCTATTCGACCTATTTACCGGCCAGTTTTCATTTATCCATTTGCTTCCTTTTCTCTTTCTTTAGACCTGCTTTTCACTTACAATAATAAGAGTGAGCCTACCCATAAACTTGATTCTATACTTACCACTAACTCCCCTAGTTAGTAAATTTGCCTTAGAACCCTTTGACTTCAGCAGCTAGACTTTCTTTTGACTGACTGAATTTCTTGTTAAAGTCAAACCTTTCTTGGATATACACCTCGACTCATATTTTAAGACTCCTGATTAGAATTTATAGACACGCCTCTCAAAGTGCTTTTGTATTGGTAAGAGATCCAAAAGGAAATGAAAATTCTTTTCTCATATAGCGAGCCTACATTTTTCACTTTCAGGCTAGGAGATCTACCACCTATCCCGGCTTACCCACCAGTAAAGAAGATATATCCACGTAAAACCCTCTCATGCAGGCCCATGGGAAAGATATCCTCCTCTCATTCTATTACATTCAGCTTAGAAAGAGTCGGAAACACAGGAACAGACTTTCTTTCAGAGCAACTCCTCGAACCAAGGACTCTCCATCAGTCAAAAGCTCTTAAAAAAGGAAGGCTTATCGATTCACACAATATCGAAGGTACTACCCAACATGTTTAGAATATCAATTATTTGCAGTTGAGGGGTACCTATTAATTAATCCTGGTTTTTCCTATGGGACCTAATTAGCACCAGGTTTTACTAGGTTTGTTAGCCTTATTATTCACTAGCTCGAGAAGCCAGAGGACAAGAAACCCTTGTTTTAGAGGCATCCCATTCAGTCAGTGAAGCAGAACTAGAAAAGCTACAGAAAAAAGGGAGTGCAGATTCAATAAGTCAATAAGAGAATGCCCAAGTTATTATCCAGAATGTCATTTATCTGCTGTTGGAGTAGTTTGTAGAGGGCCCTCTATTGACCTATTTACCAAACTGTGTTTCTTTGGAATGACCTAATTATTAATTATATTATAGAATTTATAGAGTAGAGATGTATAGATTCAATCTTTTGCTTGTTAGTTAGATCCAGAAAGAAATAGGAAGAGGAAAAACAAGTACTCAACTGTCAATTGTAAGAAATGCCAGCTATAAATGAAGCGGATAAAGCTATACGTATAATCCCTACCTGCCCTTGCTTACTGACAAGCCTTTCACTAGACTACTCCCTTTTCCTAGATTAATGTTCTATAATCTCTAACAACCGAAAAGAAAAGGCTTTCTATCAAACTTAATTGACATACGAGCCTTTTGTTCGATTTCACACATTTTAAAATCTCCGTAAATTAAGACACTAAATCCAAGTAAATGAGGACTGCAAAGCGCTTCTACTACTTTACTTTTTACTTTAGCTTAGCTGCTTTAGTTAGAATTGGAAACAAAGTAACATACTTTAAGAGTAACTCCTTAACCAAATCCATTTCTACTTTATAATAGGAAACCTAGAAACAAGAGCTGCTACACCTTCACTCGATAGACTGACTTCTTGACTTATATAGGTATAGACTCTATCTTGAGAGCCTGAAAACTCTCGCTTATTAACTAGCAAAACTAGTATCAAGTTTCAAAATTAGAAAAGCGGGATTCCCCAACTAAAGAATTCCCAACCTATTCGCTATAAAAGGGCTCAAAAAAACTACAGTCTTGTTAACTTCTTAATAAAAAAAATCACTAGGGTCCATGAGAAAGCAACTCCGTAGCTTACTTAAGTGGATACCCAAACGAAACAAGTCTAACTCTAACTTAGGAATTCTAAGCACTAGCTAGTGGTATTGCAATATCCTCATTAATGGAAATCCTATACTAATTTAAAGGATATCCTTATATTATAATAGCTACTACTAGCCTTAGCAAAAAACTTATGACATCTATGACTTGATAACAGGGATCCGCCCTACTACTTTCAAATTTTAGGTAAGTATCAAGAAAGCTCTAAAGGATTTTTATTATTAAAGCAATTTGAAATCCCACGCAGGACTAAACCCACTTAGCAGCTGGTAGGGAACTTTTAAAAAGAGTTTTTTTTAAGTATAGGTGTATAGCCGCCGCTTCTTTTTCTCCTTTACTTTAAGAAACTGCTTAGAAAGAGGTAAGAGAAATTCATTAGTGATACTAACCTCAGCATAGGGCTTGCGTAAATACGATCTAAATTCGACTGGTAAGTGCTCAGTCTTTTTTAAAGGAATACTTGTAAAATAAACCTTCTAGCATGGACATCAAAGCAGTAACTAAACAATAAAGTATCCCTGAGTGAATGCTTTTTCTTACTTGGACCAATTAAAATTCTCTTTCCTTGACTCGATTTTCCATAGCTTTATAAATTAGATAATCTAAAAGCTGCAGAGACCCTAAAAGCTAGTTTACACAGAATTTGATCCTGCTTTTTTAATTCCTTTATTAATAGAAACAGACTTAGGAATTTGGATAATAATGATAATAGATAAGAAGAAAAACTGGATGCATGTAACAGAAAGTTAAAGTTCGACTTCTTCTGATTCTGAACTACACCTACTGATAAATCTCTAGTCCATTCCTTTTTTGACCCTTAACCTTCACTTAGCCGATTCACTATAATTTACGTCAGGAGTACTCGCAAGGTTGAACTCTTCAATAAAGGGTAACACTTAAAAATTCTCAATAACTTTCTGTTAAATGTACTGTTACCGTACCGAAGTACCCCTTATAAAACATCCTCGATATTGGGCTTTTATAAGTAAAACTAAGATTTTAGACTTTTCTCACTAGAATACGCTGCAAAAGATTACTCGACAGGTTTTTGGAAGAAAGTAACCAAAGGAGGGAGTAAACCGCCCGAACGAAATCTTAAACCTTTAAACTAGTAGTAAAAAAGGTTGAGGAAAATCTTTAACTCGTAATCTAGGCAGAAGTTTATATAGCAGCCGGCCTCTCTGAATTGACATTAGACTTCGGGGGGACCTTGGGAATATACAGAGAAGACCCTTCCTGATGTTATCTTACAAGTCAAGTAGGTAATAAGTGTAACATTAATTTAAATCAGTATCTGGTATAGAAGTGGTGAAATAGGGCAAATGAGAAAACCCTTTAGGTATTTGAAAAGCTATTTTCGTAGAAGAGAAGGACCAGAAGAAATATCTGAGGAGTGCTTTGGGCTATCGTCCTGGAATTTTTGAAAAGTTACATCACAATGAAAAATGCAGCTTTTATAAAAAGAGGTTTTTGTCCTTATAAATTGAAGTTCGGTTTCTTGTTCAGGTTATTATTATAAAACAAAAGGGTATGCGAAAACTTTATCTTTCTCCTAAAACTTTTACTATTTGGTGTTTGTGCGCCTCTTAAGGATACCCGAGTTTAGATTTACATGAGTTTTTACAAAAATTTTAAAGGGAGCTACTCCAGGATTATAATAAAAGGTGTTACATCTTAGGTAGTATCCTACTAAACTTACGTATATCATCCTTTGTATACTGGAAATTAGAAAGTCTATAACTACTGAGAATCTCTTTAACTAAAAAGGAGCCGGTATTAATCAAAAGGTAGAACAAACCACGGATAAAAGTTTCCATAAAACAAGTGTACCTTTTTAGTAATTCATTGCTTGGCTAGATCAGGGATCTCTTTAGAACTTTTCAAGATAGAACTTCGAAGTACTTGTGGAAGAAAAACGAACTCGATTGCCTATTAAAGGTATATACAAGAACTTAAAATCTCGGCAATGTGCTTATACTTAATATAAGTTTGGAGATACTTATATTGCGTGCGCAGCTTTTGTTTGATTATCTATTATTATAACAGTGGATCTACATATAAGGAAGGAAGCCGGTTCCTTTTTCGATAGACTCTGTTAGTATTTTAATCTTCACCTTTGTTTAATTCCTAGTATGAAAGAAGTATAAGCGCTTATAATTCAATAAGAAGGGTTCCCGCTTAAGAATTGTTTAACCACGGAGTAGTTTATTTAGGTCTCTAGAAGAGGGATCTAACTAAAAGTAAAATATAGTAGACCAACTTCTGTAGATAACTTACATAAATTAAACCCTTTAGAAAAAGACTGTTAGGAAAGAGTCAAAGACAGGTTTTCTACTTTAGGACTAGGCCCTGGCCCAGGCAATTTTTTGGCATTACAATTCTTTTTTATTATCTCCACCTAAGAGTTATTTACTAGCTTTACTTTTTACGTCGTGAATTTGAAACCCAGCAAGCAGCACATTTAGAAGCCCTACTATTTTAAGAGTATCTCTGCTTTTTGATAATGGACCTAATTCCATAGTTAATTCTCGACAACTAAGCGAATATCTGGAATTTTTAGGAATATGTGCCTTGAATAAGTAAGAAGTAAAAAGAAATGTAGAGAATCAATCACTGAGATTTTATGAAATGCATAATCTACCCAATTACAGTATTGTTCTTTATTTACAGAATGAGAGCACAAATCAGAAGTACAGCAAAGTTAATTCCAACCTTAGTGACACGGGTTTCAAGTCCATTAACCACTTAATTTTAGAAAAGCTAAGAAAGGAAATCACTGAGAGAGGCAGTTGAAATACTTAAAATCACGGAAACTAAAGAATTCAATAGAGTTGAACAAACAAATTTCCAAGAATAACCTATTAAACTTACCAAAATCCAAAACTTACAAGATCCCTTAGTTTTAAATAGGAAACTGTTCTAAAATCCCCTGATGTAAGAGTTAAGATTCTGGTGCTCTGAGTAAGCAGTCCAGGTATTTGAACTGAGTATATAAAAAGGCGGCTCTGGAACTGTCAATACTTAGGAATTCAAGAAAAAAATCACGATATCGAATATTGTAGATGCTTTCAGTGCTCCCTATCCTAATAGTTCTGGAAATGCTCAGTAAATAAAGCCCCGTATCCATTTTCGAGGTAGAATAGTTCGAGAAAGCCCTATCACTTACAACTTAATATACTTAGTGCTTCTAGCGCCCTCTATTCTGAAACATAGACACTCGGGCACTCTCTAAATTAAGGGGTATCCCTTCCCCTAAAAGCGGAATAGTATAAAAAATCCAGCCAGATGGGAAATAGGTGCTTTATATACAATATATTGACTTTTAAAAACCGAACTTTATCTACAAAAGTAAGGTATTCGTAACCTTAAAGGAGTTAACTATATCGCAACACAAACAGTTAGAAAAGGAACCCTGCAAAACTCTGTAAAAGCAAAAACGCTTTATGTCCAAAAACCGGAGGATTCGGCCTAGCTCTCTTAAAATTCATGTAAAATATGAAGAATTCTACCTAAGAAAGGTATTTTTCTTAAATCACCCAATAGATAGTCTCCCTTTAATGCCTGCTGTTTGCTATTTCTTTATTTTATCCTTATATATAATAGAATACTCCCAAAACTCATTTTCTCCAAAAGTCTACTTTTATTGAAGCTTCTTTTACCTAAGTATATCTTTTCTATTATTGACTAACCGATTGGTATGCTCTATTAACATATCTATAGTCTATGAGGATATAAGGAGATCTATAACCGGAAACACAAATATTAGAATTTCTTTTTACATATGAATTAAAACAAAATCACTAAAACTTGTACAAGGGTTCAAAAAATATGGATAATAGGACTTCTCCGAAAATGAAAAAGTGCGAAGACTCTTCTATTTATATTTAGCGATTCGGCGTGGTAAGTAAAACTGTATTAGTATCTCTAGTATAATTAATTATTGGTTGTCTAAAAAGGGAGACTAGGAGCCCCTTGATTTTATGTCAAGTCAAATTTTGGGGTTACTAGAATCTGATTTGCAAGACATTAAAAGCGTTGAGTAGATATACTAAGGAAACCCCTTATTTTGATTTGAGTAGCATTAATCTATTAAATTACATAGACAAACTTAGAGCACCCTAAGAGTTAGGTTTTGCCTGAGTATATATAAGCTGTTAAAAAATACAATTGTTACGACAAGAAAATGAATATAAAGCAGGGCATTCTAGTGAAAGAGGGAATTATCTATTACAAATTAGAAGGGACATCGCATTTCCTCTAAATTTTTAGTTGAGGCTAGCTAAAGGGGCGGTACAGAATGGGATTATGAGACATAAATAATCTAAGTATATAGTAACAATTCACACTAATGCAATACTAGTTAAAAAAAGGGAAACTTCTAATACCCTTGAATCTTTCAAAACAAAGCACAAATCGCTGAGTGAAATTCCTATTTTTTAGGGCACTAAAAACCCAATTTGTTATAGAATGAGAACTGTTTGGCATTTAGGGAATT
>JAYMTE010001797.1:0-12435 GCA_036897545.1 Pelargonium fulgidum
TTTTTGTCCCAAAATGAGTGTCTTGTTTCTATTTTTAGGCTATTATATCATTGTTTTTTTTTCATATTACCCTTATCACTTAGGAGGTGCACATGGGGTGTAGGTGGAAAAGTAAGGGTATTATTGAAAACACATTCAATTTTCTTGTAATCCTTCATTTTTGCTAAAAATGAAAATATGACACTCATTTTGGGACGGAGGGAGTAATAATTTTAAAAAGTAGAGGCTAAGTTAAATGGTTTCTAGTTGGCACATAAACTTATATGCCCTCATATACTTTGTTTTGCAGGTCATGTCCAGTCTAGAATTAGCTGGTAGAATCTATTTACTAGTATCCCACCATATCAAACACCTTTAGTGGTTGAAACCTAATTTGATCAATTTTCTTGCAGCACAATGGTTACGAAGCAATATGAAAGAAAAACAATGTATCAATGATAAATTTATCTACTGAGTAAATGAGTAATCAATGAAAGAACCTGATTTTCTCTTCATAGCTAAGTTTGTCAGAGCCCATGACACGTTCTTCAGCTTCACTTTCATTTCCTGTTCCAGTAAAAGGTGTCAAATGCTTATTTCTGTAAAAGGATACATTCAACACAAAATTTTATTTTCAATGTAAAAAAAGAAGGAAAGGTAAAACCTTCTGATCATTTTCCTCATCAGAGTCACATTCTTCATCTTCTGATGACGTCGACGAGTCATCAGCAATTGCATCATAAAACTCATCGTGTATTTCTGTATCAGAATCATAATTGGAGGTTGAAATTTCAGAAAATTTAGAACGGACAACTGTGGTCGAAGATTGACACTTCACTCCTGGGTTTGCACCGATATATTCCTTCAGACCTGAACAATCATGAAGCAAACATGTAAGTAATGTAACTGTGATTTCTTAATAAATTGTGGTCATTCAAAGAAAGAAGGTGACCATAACAATATGGAAATGGGAAGGAGTGCATAGCGTGAATATATAGAAATGGGAATGAGAAGGGGTAAGCAAAATCATCAATCTTGAAATACAATATACAGTTTAGACATTAATAAAGAGTGGCACAGATATAACTTATACATGCATCTAACAGACATGCAGATTGATGTACATAAGTGTGTCGTAACAAAACAACAAATATGTGAATTTGAGGTAATTTCTACACATTTGAACAAACTGCAGTATATGATTGCACCAACTAGCCAGACCATCAAGACTACTTTGGTTTTTATCACATTTCATTAAGGGACACAGCACACATTTATATATGTAAATCTAAATAAACAAATATCTGTAGTATTGATGAAACTGATTCCTTTTTTTGGCATGAATCGGACAAGAGACAGACTTTTCTCGGCTACACAAGTCTCAGATATATGCCAAGACTCAAGAAGTCATAAAAATGGCAATACGCTTCATCACAGGTCATAGATCTGATTAGCTGGGACAACGTGTGTTTGATGTTCCTAAAATACCATCAAGATCTAACATATGTGTGTGTGTGTGTGTGAGAGAGAGAGAGAGAGAGAGAGAGAGAGGATAAAATTCCTCACCTGCCACTTGGCACAATAATGCATAAGGAATCGACTTTTGAAACTTTGAAGAACTATCTTGCTTCCATTTACTCCAGCCTGAAGAGTGTATTTCTAACATTTGCGTCACAAGACATTTTGCATCATTTGAACCCATGGGCGAGTTTAAACTTCTAATCTCCCAAGTAGATGCTACAATGCAAACAAAGAGAAAGAAGCAAGTCATTTTTAAAGACAGCTGTTCAATTGAAAGCTACAAATCGTACAGTAGGTACTAAATACTCAAATTGACCAATGAGAAAATCCCATACAAAACATGGTGCAAAAGCAAAATATCATGCATAGCCAGGTCATCATAAACTAAGTCTCGAAGCCTTCACATATGAAAACAGTAATCCTGCAAATGATTTTTTTCCCTTCATGTGTTTCATCTGTACATTAAATGACACTCCACTATCTAAAGGTTTGCTGTTAAGATATGGGGAAATGTTCATAACAGTAGAACAATGAATGCATCAGATTTTACCAATTTAATTTTGGAAACAGAATCTCTTACGATTAATTTTTGTGCGTCGATATCCTGATTTTGGAGGACACTTCTTATGTATGGCTGGGAGCTGCAAGATTGCTGCATGAACGAGTGCAGGAGATGAGTCAGACATGTACAAAACAAGCAGCATGCTTAATGTTATCTCAATAAACCATTGCTGAAAGACAAGTTGCCAGGGGCTGTTCGAGTCCAGATATGTCAGACCTTTAGGTTAGCGCATGATAATACAATGTAATAAACTTGAATTAGTAAAATACACTGACATGTGACAGGAAAACTATCATAGCTTAAATGTCAGTCCAGACAGCCAAAACATCTATAATTCTAGAGGGAGGGGATTTGGAAAAACCCAGAGGATGAGACACTTAATACAAAGATAGGCATTAACACTTTCAAGCATACTAAATTAACTCTTTTTGTTCCTACTGCATCCCTCGTCAAAGGCACATGTTTACTTGCAATAATTATGAGATCAGAAATTCCCATATTACTCTAAGAGCATTTCAGTTGATAGAATAAACAAGCTCAGCATATAAATCAAAATAAAGACTGGCAAATCACTACAAAAAAGCCAAGTTACACATCCTAGACCACCATTAAGTGATAATAGGATGTTACAGATCTGTCCTACATTCAAATGATTGCAACAGGCACCCCTAATGAAAATAAGTAAGTCAAATGAAGGGGGGAAAAAAAAAGTTGATCATGTCCTCTTACTGTATGCTCCATCTTGCCCGCGAAACCACTGCCTAGAGAAGACAAAATCTCTCTTGGACTGCCACCTGCAAAAAACATCAGCTATTGAATTCATATTGGGTAATAGAGAAAGAAACAAGATGAAGTTCAGAACAACTCTAGTACATAAAGAACCTGATAGAGCTACTACAATTGCAAGATTTGGTTTGAACATCATTTTAATGGACAGATGATGGCTTTCCAGGGTATGAGCTTGAGAAAATTGAAATAGCTAAATGGAACCACAACTCACCTCATACTCTTGCTAAAGTTGTGCAATTTTGATTCTCTTTATTCTAAATCCCTTAGATATAAAGTTCCTCTCAGTCTATCTAATTTGACATTAACTCTGAATCTACTCTCATCAACTATAACAATATTTATGCATACATAAGACAAGGCGTCTCATCTTAAAGACGTTTTGTGAGCTCATCAAGGACCAATGCAAAAAATGAAAAGGGCTCAGAACCAACCCTTGATGCAATGTTCTTATACTAGTTAATGCTCCTTACATGTCTCTATTAACAACTTCTTGAGAAACATTAACTAGAGATAAGAGCTTCCAAACTTGAAACAAATCCAGATGCATCCAATATAACAGTTTTCATTTCCTGATGGTTAAACAAACAAAAATTTAAAGGCTGCATGCCATCCGTAACATGAACCATTTAATAACAGTGCAGTTGAAAATCAACCTTATAAGGCTATGTCTACCCAGGTAAAGGCCATAATTGTATTACAATCTAACTGAAAATCCACTAACTAAAACGAACAAAATAGGTAGCCCTGTCCATCGTTACCTAGTAAGATATTTAGGGTCGTATGTCCCATAAACAACATCATAGTGCCCGTCATAAGAATCTACCAACTGTAAGTCACCTGTCAACATATCCCACCTGTGAAGATATTTATTAGAAAACTGAAGTTGCATATCCATTTAACAGAACTACAGGAAAAGACTGAGAAACTTACTCGTATCTCTGCTGTCGATCCAGGTTCAAAATTAAATCAAACACTGTATCTGCACTTGCATCGACAACACCAACAGACTTCACAAGAGCACCTTTACCACTCTAAAAAAATACAAAATTATGAAGCAAAAATTGAAGTTATTATTCTAGTTCTTATAGAAACGTTTTACTTTAGTCCCAAAAAATTAAAATATGTAAAAATAAATTTTAATCTTGAAAATAAAGAGGAAGAAAGCTGTATGACAAACATACACACATGTTTCTTACATGAAACTATATATTTCTGAAAGGTCAATATACAGCCTGCAAAGTGCTTCTATACAAAGGTTGGGGTCGTCTTTCTTACATCTCTATGGGCCATCACTTTAAGTATACTGAGAAATATCTTTAGTAGATATTTAAAGGAGTAGGAAGGCTATTTTGGTATTTTCTTTTTATGAGCTCAACAGAAGATTTGCTCTTTTTCTTTTTCTGTTTTTTTTTCCTTCTGGAAACTGTCTTTCTTTTCTTGCAGTCTCCCTTCCTGAAACCACCATCCTTCCTCCATGGAGGATTCAAACATATCTACCTCAGCTTTTTGCTTCAGGTTCCTGTCAACTCAGTCTTCAGACCCTACAAACAAGAAGGTTTTACGACATTTTTCCATGTCTTCTAAACCACTTTATTGATATTGGATAAGAGAAAAAATTGTTTTACTCCTAAAAGATTGCCTTTTCCTTAAGCTTATTGAGTAAAGTAATATAATTTCCTCAACATTCACGGTAAAATATTAATCACCAAAATGCAGACTGAACTAAATTAGAAGTTTTTAGTGTATGTGTGATAATGAGATACCTTGGGATCAGACACGTCTTCAAGAATTCTGACGCCTGGAGAAAAGATAAGAAAGACAAGGCATAATAAGCATTTATCGGCAAAGATAATGTGAAGCCTCACATCTAAAGGTTACTTAAGTACAACTGAAGTGAAACTCTAGCAAAGCTTCGACTGTGAGAGAGAAAGAGAGTCCTAAAATGCGAAGACAAATCACAAAAAAAAAATAAAAAATAAAAAATAAAAAAAAATACAAAGACTACAAAATAAACCAGCCAATGATCTATCATATATACCAGTTCATAAATAATTTCAAGTAAAAGTACCATTGATTGTACGAACACATTTCCATCGATGTGCTTCAATTGCATCTCCATCATCCCCATCAAAGAACCCATCATGCTTACCACTAACATTCATGCTTGAGGATTGACGCAGAAGCATCTCTGGACCTGCAATATAATAAAGCGAATGAAAAAACCAAACTATCAGTTTACATCAAGAAAATCAACCTTGTGTGTTAAGCCAAGAATTTATACACAAACTTTGAGGATTATTTACACATCCATACTCATGTTTAACACTGTGGAGAAGAGTACTAGTGCTAACAAAGATGTATTGTACGCCAATTGTGGAAATTGTTTGTGGTATAGCAAGTGCATAGAAATTTTGGGTAATTGCATAAAACCACCTCATGATACTGTCCATTACCACATAGATACCCTCATTAATTCTCAACGTCAATCACCAATCTTAAACTTTACATCCATGACAATCAATCACCCTGAACTTTCCACCCTAACTTCAGTTAGTCTACCATAGTGGAAAACTACTATTTTTTATCTTGGGACAAGAACATGACCCTCTTTGTCTTCTAAATACTCATTTTACCCTTTATTTATATGTTTTTTATCATCATTTTTCTTTCTTCCTTTCTCTGCCATTCATTTTCTCTCTTTTTTTCTCATTTGAACTAAAATTCAGCAATTTGGTAAAGAGACAATGTTCATTTTATTTTATTTTTCTGGAAAAACTATTGCTATCCCGCAATATTCATGTGTTTGAAGATTTAAGAACACTTTCCAGCGATAACAATAATTTTTCCCAAAAAGAAAAATTAAAGTCAAATCAACAATGTCTCTTTACCAAGTTGCTGAATTTTAGTTCAGAGAAGAGATAAAACTCAGCAACTCAGTAAAGAGATAATGTTGGTTTGGTTTTATTTTTCTAGAAAAGCTATTGCTATCGCCGGAAATTTCATGTGTTTAAAGAAATTAGGAAACTTTTCCGGCGATAGCAATATTTTTTCCAAAAAAATAAGTCAAATCAACATTGACTTTTTACCATGTTACTGAGTTTTAGTTCAGAGGAGATATAAAAATGAGAATGAATGGTAGAGGAAGAAATAATTTTTTAAATAAAGGGTAAACGGGGTATTTAAATAAATAGGGGCACGTTCTTGTCACATGATGAAATTAAGAATGGTTTTCAGTTATAACAAACCAACAAAAGTTGGGGTGGAAATGATAGGGTAGCTGATTATCGTGGGTGAAAATGAGAGAATGTATGTGTTTATGGACAATACCACGGGGTGGTTTTATGTAATTTCTCCATTATATTTTAATGACTATATTATCCAAAAGGCTAAGAGTCCTCTTTTTAAGTTTGAAATTGATATTTATTTGAATCAGTTGAGTTTAAAAAACACGGTGTATATAAGTATATCTATTTCTTTAATAGTAACATAAAAGATCTATTAAGTGCTGCAGCAGCAGACCCAACATAATGTTTATGGGTTAACTAAAGAGGTGTGTCTTTTAAGAACCTGAATAGACAAATCGTACAAGCACCATTAATCGAACCATGAGTTTAGCACCTTACCATGCCCAATTCTTATAAGCTTTCTTAATCCATGTGCATACCGCCTCACTCTAGGCCGATGTCCATCCAAATTGATCCTTCCATAATACAATAAGTACATAGATAAGAAACTATTAACTTGGCAATAAAACATCATCATTTGTCAAAGTTTGAAAGGAATTAAATCAAAGAAATGAAAGACAACAAATGTACCTTTTTATTATAGCATAAAATATTTATAGGATATACAATGCATGAGCTAGGTAATTATTCAAAGAACCCCTTATCAAATACATAATGATCTGAGCAATTCCTATTCACAGTACACAAAGAAGTATGAAGAAACAAGCATTCTTCAAATCCTGTCAGAACTCAGGTGGTGTATTTTCAATGTATTATTCAGAAGGAGGGAAGTATATCAAAACAATTAAAAAAAAAATTGAAAATGAGGGTGTTCTAGATTTGATGACTTTTGGATAAATCTTTGAATCTTGTTCACTACTGATGGTTTTGGAATAGAATCTACAGAGTAAAATAATCCTCTTTTCGCTAAAAACATTACTTTTTTTTTATCCAGTAATAAGTATATTAATAGAAATGCATAATTCCCAAGGAGGAACCCAGCATTGAACAGTTACAAAGGCCTAAGCCAGTACGATACAAGTGAAAAAAACAAGCAAAGCTAAAGCCTTTAAGCAAAACGTGACAATGAATCTGCTTTTAAGCAAAGCATGACAGTGGATCTGCCAACCAAGACCCCAAGGACCACGAACTCGAGGGTGATTTTTGCACAAGGGAGGCTACTGAGAAAGAGAGGCATTTGATGCTCACAACTGTCTTCTCAAGATTAGGGTCGACGCGGTTGGAAACTTTGTTATTCCTTGACAACCAAATGAACCACCAAGTAGTGTAACAAACTCCAGACCATGCCAAGGATGCTGGGGACCCAACGAGAAGGGACGTCCGGGATACTACTCACTAAATTTTGGTAGAAGGTGTATTATTTTGTCAAGGTGCAGTTTAGCCTTGAATACTATTGACTGAAGTTAAAGGACAGGTGAAGATATAATCCAAAAAGTCATATTTATTGGATTTAGATACCCATTTGAGTTACGAGAAAATGATGTAAAAGGTGAAAAACAAAAAGGTCTACAGAGTCATAGAAAGATGATAGCATAATGATCAAAAGGTGCTTTGAGTCATGTAAAATGCAATGAATGCAGCCTTGCTGACTACAGAACACAGAAGTTATTTAACTAAGCAATTGCCTAATCAAACATGTTCTGAATCCATAAAAGTAAGCATACTCAGCCTCCACGTTCAGTTTGAGTCTGCCACTACCCGCTCGTGAAATCTCAAACTCGCCCTGAAAAAGATTGACAGTAATACAAACGTAAGTAAGAATCAGTGAATCCAGAACCAATCAATTACCAAGGAACACTTTCATGATAGATTTAAGACAAAGTCAGTTTAATCAATAAAATAAGTTCCATTTTTAATATGGAGTTTTGGCTTATTTAATAATACAAAGGAATTATCTTTTCTTTTTATAATATCTTTACAAGTTAAACCCTACATTCTATTAAAATTTCATTACATTACTTTAATGTATAAGTGATTTCCATGTACCTGTTGCTTGGCTTGATCAAATGCCTCCATCCATTTACGGGCTTCTCCAGCTGTAGCACAGGCAATCTAGAAGCAAAAGAGTAGTCAATCAATAATGAGTAAGATCATTGATGGTGCAGGACAAACAAAAATAAGACAGAAATTAAGACGAAAAGAAGGAATCAGTAGAATGAAAGAATTAACATTTGAGAATAAAGGATTAGGAGAAGAAAAGAAAGTAAGAATGATATCACAATTAGGTCTGAATTTTCAATATCATAAAATCTGATTTAAAACTAACCATACATACTATTTATATATTATACAACCAAGTCCTATCCTAAAACAGTTAAGAAAATCCAACATAGAAGGTATGTTTATGATAGAAGCAAGCCCTAAGTCTCACCATATCTGGTATCACCAACTGATTCATAGCTCAACATTAAAATATGAAGGCTTATTAAGAAATAAGAATTTTAACTATTAATTCGATTTGAGCTTAATATACGTAGATGTTCATGAAACAATAATAAAAGCTTTAGTTAAAAGCACAAATTTGTTCTTTGAACTTCTGCATATGAATGTAATTTGGTCCCTTAGCTTCTTTTTTTTAAAACTAAATTAGTTCATGAATTTTTCCTTCAAAAAAAAATATATATAGTTCATGAATTTTCAAATATTGACTCAAAATGGTCATCTGCCGCTAGTTTCTGTCAGATTCTCTTTTAAGTGGTCTAATGAGGAATTTAAAATATATTTAATAATTATTTTTATATCCAATTATTTTATTCACGTACATGTATAGTTTGTGCAAGCGCTCCACACAACCCTACATGCATAATAGGGGCTAGGTCCAGACCATCTCTAAAAACCTGAACCCGACTACAACCTGACCCGTTGACAAAATTGCCAGTACTAACATGCATTCGTCCCAAGTCATGGGATACCATTTGGTACCCACATCATCTCTATTATTATAATATTGAGCCACAAATGTGACAAAATAGTTTTCGATCTAGGAAGATGCATGCAACTAGTAGATGAACCAAATAAAAAATGCACGATCTTGTCAAGAAATCATGATTGAGACAAACTATTTCTAAAGAGAAATTGAGACAAAACATTATACATGCATTGCAAACTAGACTAAATGAAGCCATAAAAGATATTCTTTTAATAACTACTGTTAGAATCCCTGTAACTTATGTGATAGAGATGGTGTGATTTGAATTAGTTTCAATTTAGGGATTTTGATTTATCATGATTCAATCAGGTGCATTATAAATTGGGCATTCCCTATGTGAATAGATATCAATTTTCTCTCAAATCTTCACACCTAATATGGTCCTCAATTACTTTATATAATCAGTTGAGTAATATGATATATGAAGCATATGTGAAGATACCTATACTCCTCTACCGCACATTGCATTTTATGAAGTGGTCACATTTGTTCAGTGAATGTACACTGTCAACATCCATGCCTAACGCTCTGCTAACGAACATTACATTTTTAGTAAGAACCCACGGTTAGATTATATCATCACTGCCTCGTCGCCTCGTCGGCCTATTACATTGTTTCTTTCAAATGAAGTTGCCCAAAACAGTAGAAGGGCCGAAGAAGGATCAAACGATCCTTGCTAGTTCTCCAGTTTAAGTCATAATCTTATTCAGGATAGTGCAGTCATGCCTTCTATCACTTAGACAGGAGGACAAACTATCAAGGGCATTATGTGTTACTGTGGTCATAATGAAGAGTTCTTCAAGATGGGATAATATCTCACGGCAACCCGAGGCCTATTGACTGAGTGGTTACCTAGATGTTTTCTGTTCAGTTATTTGCTTTTCACTTAAAATAACTCATGGTAATGACTAATGAGATAAACTTTCCTTTGGAGGAAACTTTAAGAGGCTAAGCTGGTAAATGTTTGTTGGGTATTTAGGTCAAAGGCAATGCCATATAGACTATGGACAGTATAGTAATGCTTTTCAGGGTAGATTCATAAACCCTTGTACAGTGAAGTTTGATATAAACTTGCATCTTATCATCAGATAACAATTGGTTTAACCTGTAGAATCAAGTTAAACATCAAGTATAAAACCTATACATCCTGTCCAAAATTGCAACAGGAGCAAAATATTTTATGCCAAATATAATAAAAGCTATTTACTCATAATTAGTGGTAAAAAAAAAAAGTCAAAACTAAGTAATGGCAAAATCAGAACTTACTTCTCCTTTTTTTGCCTCATCCAACCTGTTGAAAAAGCGTAGAACATAAACATCCTACAAAGAGAAAACAAAATGAATGCTATGGATAAAATTTAGGTCCTGTAAACTTTTCAAGCTAAAAGATCAAAATTATATGATCCAAAAGCCATTCACAAACATAATCAACTTTTAGATGGATAAACAGAAATTGCTATAACATATATTATGAGACAAAATAAACAATGACAAGAACCCCAAACAAATTTTGACATTTATATCTGCCAAAAACAGAAATGAAATGGCCGTACCCCTTGATTCACCCTCCGACGTCCCATCTCCTCAACCATAAAAGCAGGCCCTATGATGCCCTTCCTAATGGGTTTCTGGACCAAGAAAAAGTTGAAAATGAACTATAAGCATTCACTAGAGAATAATAAGAAAACATGCAATTAATTGAAGTCTTTGTGTTTGAAACGTAGAAACCAACTTTTGGCAAATCATACGTATGCCGTGTAAGTACATTAAAATGGTCCCTTACATACATAACTAAATACAGCAATATAAAACTTTTTGGAGCAAGATGGCAATAGACAATCACGTGCACTTGAATACATAGGAGAAGGTGATCCCCCACTAGTACGTAGTCAGACCAAAAGTTTACCACATCTAATTTTCAACTCACTAGCGCCTCATACTAACTAGAAATATTTAAGTACTTTTCAGGTACTCAAATTGTAAACTAAAAGTTCAAGTTAAAAGCATTACAGAATTGCAATGAAAACTAGTCAGTTGCATTCCCTTCCAGCTTGTTTGATTTAACGAATCGATTTGCAACATCAGGTGGGTTACTTTGTTCAGTTAAGATAAGGTTTAGAGATTGACAATTGATATCAAAATGATTATTCATCTCCAATAGATGCATACACAAAAGGAACGCACAGTGAGTGCCATCTATTTATATTTGACATCTACTCTACTACACAGTTCTGACTTTTTTTCCTTCTCTACATTAGCAGTCACCTAGCTTTCCTAATGTTGGTCTTTGGATACATGGAAGCAGAGGTTGCATCTCCTAGTTGGCATTCTTCTTCAAATGTTCTATACCTATTCCATTGAATTTGAAAATCGCAGTTGCCATGTACAAAGTTAAAGTTAATTGTCTTGTTGTCAAAGTTAATTCCACTGAGCTTCTCGCATGCAAACTTCAATACCGAAAAGCACCAGCTTCTAATATTTGTAAATCAAATGACTACCAACCCCATATTCACCACTCACCAAGTTTTTCCCAAACATCATTACATTTCAATTTCTCAACTTTCAGGTTATGTGCTCCACTTACCTTTACCAATTTACCTCCCAAGCCACTTTTCTCAAATCTCTAAATGACTAAATCCCAATCCCATTTCCTAAGCCAAACAGCAAAATCTCACCCTACCATTACCCTGAAATCACACCCCCTCTATTTTTTTCCTACCTAGTTGATCTCAATCATCAACATTACAACCACCAGCTCATAGAAATTCAAACTAACAACAATATATTAAAAAATCATTTCACAACCAAACATGAATTCAACATCTCAATCCCCAAAATGCACAAATGACAACAACAACAACCAAAAAAAAAAAAAAAAAGAAGAAGAAGAAGAAGAAGAAGAAGAAAGAAAAGTAGACAAAAAGGAAAAAGAGAAATGGAGGAACATTGAACCATACAATGCCGGGGTTCTCGTGAGGATCGCGCTTGTACATCTCGACGTACTTGCCTCGAATGAACAAGAATCGGAGATGGCAATACTCGTGTCCGATCGAATTGGTCCCAATATGATACACCCATCCGAAATACTCGAACGTGCCTCTGTCCTCCCCTCCCGACGCGCTTCCCTCCGATCCCGTGCTCGCCACCGGTTTCAACATCGGCTCCATTTTTTTCACCGGAGCGCTCCGATTCTTGCTCTCTGTTTTTTGTTTGTTTCTTCTGTTTCCGTTTATTCTGTTTTCTGATTCTTTAACGCGGTGCAGATCTGGAGGGAAAATGAATAAGTAGACGACAATGAAGAAATGTGGTGAACGGGACATAAGTGTCGCTTTTTTTATATTTTTTTCTATTTATTAATTTATAAAATCGAGTTAAATTCTTGATACTATATTATTGGTACGTAGAGTTTT
>JAYMTE010001798.1:0-12435 GCA_036897545.1 Pelargonium fulgidum
GGGGATTGTAAAACCAGCCCCAAACCCGTCCCGTTGCCATCTGCAAGTGCCAGAGTGATCCGATCCTCTAAGAACAGTACAGCTGCAGTACACATATGCCCACATGGACCCAACTATGTTTTCTTCCTCAAGAACCCACACCATCTCTTCATTTCTTAATTTGATTCCAATTTCAATATTTATAAAAATTCCCACCAACCTTGCCATCAATATTTTATCTCTGCAATATTCGTATTGGACGTCTGTTATCGACATTGAGAATTTATCCTTTTCCTTAAGAACCTGCACAGCGCACGCACACGGTTTCTTTTTTTGTCGACAATTGAGCGCTCCTCAGAGCTCAGACCTCAGACCTCATTGCCTTCACATATAGTGCTCTCTGGACCAATATTTTGCTTGTCCGTTTCCTTATAAAATCATTTCACCAATCATCACTACAGTTCCTTGAGCCAACTGTTCTTCAAGGTAATTATTTTGGTCAATTACTGATACCCGTTTGACTAAAACTTGAATATTTAATTGGGTTTGTTTCAATTTTCAATTTTGATTGGTGGGTCACTACGAATTTTGGCTGTAATGGCACGTTTAGTAAGTTGCCTCTTTCAGTATTAATTATGTTCTTCTGATCGAGTGTTGCATTACTGTATGTATAAATGCCAAGTTGAGTTTTAATTTATTTGTTTTCTTATATTTAAATTTAGTCACAATTAGATTTGGGTTCGTTGAATTGTTGGTGATTATTGGTCTATTGCACTGTCTGGGTGAGAATTGGGATTTTGTTTTTGTTTTTGTTGTCTTGTTACTGTTCTGTGAATGGCTTATCTTGCCCACTACCTGTTGCTGAAAGCAATGGCTATATCACAGTTTGATCACTGAAAGTGACATTTTAATTTTCTAGGGGCTTGTTTTGTTTTGTGTTGAATTTTTTACAATACCATGCTCTGGTTTCTTGTGTTAGAAAATTGAGACGTGGGGGTGGACCATTGAGTATTCTTTTTTCGCAAGTTGAAGTTGTGGATGTCTGTTGAGTATGAGTGTCTTTCTGTCTTTTCTATTTGGTCCTAGCATGAATCTTCCTCGTGTTTGGCATCATACATGCCAAACCCGTAGACCTTAGTTGTTAACAGTCTAAGGAAGCTCATATTTAAATATTAATCTCCTACAACATCGGCAAATCAAGATTGCCTTTGCCTGCTTTGGTTTTTCAGAACTTGGTCCTCGAAAGTCTGCTGTATACTATATAAACTTTTCTGGGATTTTACTGCACGTTCTTGACTTTTACATAATGAAGACCAGGAGAGGCAAGCGCTCTGAGGTATGCTGTACATGTAGTGCTTCGTGATATAGCCGTTTGATCTAAATTTTGTAATTGAAAGTTAATAGAGGCCCACGACATGATTTGTGTATGGTTGCAGGCTTTTTGGCCTTCCATTGTGATGAAGAAATGGTTGAATATAAAACCCAAGGCATGTGATTTTAGTGAAGATGAGGTTGAGCCAGAAACTGAGAGCG
The DNA here is from genome assembly GCA_036897545.1 of Pelargonium fulgidum. NCBI lineage: Eukaryota > Viridiplantae > Streptophyta > Magnoliopsida > Geraniales > Geraniaceae > Pelargonium > Pelargonium fulgidum. The sequence continues at coordinate 1,513 of JAYMTE010001798.1, forward strand.
AAGATGATGGTAAAATTCTTGAATGCTTACCGTTAGAAAGTAGTATTATTCTTGTGTTTTGTGTTATTCATTTTCTGCAATTTTTTCCAGCTTACTCTCTTAAAGAATCAAAAATGGATGAGGATGAAGATCATGCTCCTAAAGCACTGGGGATCCCGGCCTTATGGCCAAGTCAGACTTCACGTAATAAATGAATTTTGTTTCTGCAATCTTTTTCCCTGTATGGTTTGGATGGTAGTCACTTATTTTTAGCTATATATAAAGCTCTCAGTTTTGCATATATAGCTCCTGTTTACATTGTCAGCATCTTTTGCCTTTGATATCATTCTGTTACGTGATGGTTTTGAAGCTTTTTTACTGCCCCATCGACATTTTTTTTTCTATTGATTGCTTGAAATGAGTTTTCTAATTTTAATTTCCTTTTGAAATTTAGAGTGGGTAAATTTTGGTAGTATTTTTGGGCTTGAGAAGTAGCTTCAGTTATTAATTCTTGTAAATTCCTAATTTCTGCAGCAGTTTGCTAAAATTTGAGATATCTTCTTCCTGATGTTTTTATACCTTTTCCTACCTATTAACACATAGTTGTTTAGCATGCATAAGTTTGATTTTTTTGTTGATCCAGGTACACCTTCAAAGGGATATCAGTTGAAACACAGGAGGGGAAAGTCTGAAACTTTGCGTGTTCAGTATATAAACACAAAGGATGTGAGGTTTGGCTTTAAACCAAAGCAGCGTTATCTATGCTTTTGCAGCCAAATAACAATGATAGGCTAGATGTTCTGTGTTTTGGTTCATACTGAATTAAATTTTGGCATTTTGTTATGTGTAGGGTTACTGTAGGCACTTGGAATGTTGCTGGAAGAGCTCCGTATGAGGATCTTGACATTGACGATTGGCTTTGTACAACAGAACCAGCTGATATGTACATTATTGGGCGAGTACATCTCACTTTGTTTGAGCCTATTTAATTACGACTTTCATTGCCATAGTAGAAGATTGGTTGGTCATTTTGACATAACAAATCATTACAAGCACTCCATGGATTTACTCCATAATTGAATCTCTCTCTCTGGTCATATTTCTTGTTACTGTAGAACTCCTGGCATTTAAGGAGGTTTGCGCGTCGAAGTCACTGATATTCATTTTCTGTTTTTTTACAGATTCCAAGAGGTGGTCCCCTTGAATGCTGGAAATGTTTTTGGCGCAGAGGATAATAGGCCAATTCCAAAATGGGAATCAGTTATTCGAAGAACTCTGAACAAATCTTTTGAACCTGATAGTAAACATAAAAGCTATAGTGCGCCACCCTCACCAATACTAAGAACTTCTTCTGTTTCTGATGCTCTGGAAGATGAGGTTGATTTTCGTCCTCTGGAGGTGATGAACGATGAGTATGTGGGGGACACTATTGGCTGTGGTTTGGAACAAAATGGATTGAAGAATTTACAGTTAAAAAGAATATATGGTATTGATTGTGACAGCAGATTAGACTGGCCCGAGCGTCCATTAGACTCAACCCCTGTTTACCCGTCTAGTTCAAAATTGCGGAGAGTATGGAGCAGTTCTGCAAGAATTGGTTTTGATTGGACAGCGACACCGTCAATATTTGGTCCTCAAAATTCCGCACAAGTTGGGCCATTGAAAAGATCACACCACAGTTCTGGAAACCTAGGATTAATGTGGATGGAGCAGCAAGAGAAGCCTGAAGCTCTTGGTCGTCTCTCTGATGTTTCAGACAGGTTTTCTGAAGAGGAAGATGATTTTGCATCAGAAATTCCGTGTGAGCAACATGATGATGGGTATACCATAAATAGCGTGAAGTCACGTCAAAAGTTTGTAAGAATTGTTAGCAAACAGATGGTGGGGATATATGTTTCAGTTTGGGTGCGTAAGAGGTTGAGGAGGCACATAAACAATTTGACAGTCTCTCCTGTTGGAGTTGGACTTATGGGCTACATGGGAAACAAGGTAGTGCTATTCTTTCACGCCAGAAGTAGATCGACCTATGTGTTAAATATATTACTTCCTGAATCCTTAAGACAAATATCTGTAATATATCTAACTAAGTCAATGATGCAGGGATCTGTTTCTGTCAGCATGTCCCTTTATCAATCACGGCTGTGCTTTGTTTGTTCTCATCTGGCATCTGGTCAGAAGGATGAAGAGAAGCGTAACTCTGATGTATCAGAAATTATAAGACGTACTCGTTTCTCTTCTATCTTTGATGCAGATCAACCACAAACTATTTCATCTCATGAGTGAGCACTTTCTTCTTTTGGCATTCAGAATTCCACTTATACGTATATATGTATCTGTTCTTTGAAGCTTTATCCTCTTATTCCATTTTGTTGGGAGCTATGGACCTGGTTATCTAATATAATGGGACCTGGTTATCTAATATAATGGGCATAAGTCTATGCCTCTGCTTGGCCAACTAGGAGAAATCGTCATAAGTTGTGGCTTCGGTAAATTTGTCTAGTTTTGTGACCAGATGCCATCTTGTTTCTCACTTCCATTTGCTTTGTCCAACTGTTTAAATGAAAGGTTGATCAAATGGAAAATGAGAAGATTTAACATAAGAATTATGACATATGATCACTTGTAGAGCTTTTCTGTCTAGGATTGTAGAAAGATAAAATAGTCACCGAATGTAAATGGTTTTTTGTATGCAATTGATTTAATACAGTTACTTCAGAACATGGTCAAGAGATATGAAGAATGTTATAATGATTAAATTTAGGCAGTACAGCTGCATTATTATTACTGTAATAGTTACACCTTTTCTTTTATTATCGTATATATGTATTTCTGGGGAGTATAAGTTTGTGTTTGGTTGATTTTGTTGAACAGTCAGATATTTTGGTTTGGGGATTTAAATTATCGTCTCAACATGTTGGATGCCGATGTGAGGAAACTAGTTGCAATGGAAAAATGGGATGAACTTCTCCACAATGATCAGGTAAGGCTTATAATCATCTAACTTTGCATGAGTATAGATATAGTTCCGATGTTATTAGCTATTGGGTTAAAAAATTTACAAATAATAGGATGATTATTTAACTCCTAGCAGAAGAGAACATAACATGACAGTTTTTAAAGCCAGAAACAAAAATGTAGAATTTTCTGTATTCTAGACCTGAATGATGCCTCCTATTTCTTTCTTTTTATGTCTGTTTTTAAAACAAAATCATGCTTTTGTTGTGATGGAAAAATGTTCAACGGCATCATATGTAATGTGGCAGCTAAGCAAAGAACTCCGCGGTGGGCGTGTATTTGATGGATGGAAGGAGGGGCTTATAGATTTTCCACCTACTTACAAGTATGAAATTAATTCTGATAGATATGTTGGTGGAAACCCTAAAGAAGGGGAGAAGAAGAGATCTCCAGCATGGTGAGTAAAATCTGAAAAATTAATGGATGCTGATAAACAAGTACTATTGAACAAGTAGTAAAAATTGGTTCTCCTTTTAAATGTTCTTAACACATAAATCATTTGATATGATATATAATGTGTGCTTATAATTTCAATTTTAATGATTAAAAATCTGAAGTTTGATTAAACTAGCTTCTTTAACTTGACATAACTCCATCAACACTTTGATAAAAGTAAACGCAACCACTTTTGCTTTGGCCATGGTGGACAATTTCTTTAATTCGGTAAGTTTATAATACAAAGTTTCTTTTTCAGACAATTACTTACTCTTACTTATGAGCCTCATGAGATCATCCACTTTATAATCTCTTATCTCTCTGAAGCTAACTTTTGGCTAGATTCTAGTTATGTTTTTGTACATTCACAGCTTCTTATAAAAATTGGACAGTATTCTCATAGACCAATTACTAATCAAATAGGTGGTAAGTTGTGCAGGTGTGACCGTATACTATGGTCAGGAAAAGGCATAAAACAACTTCATTATGGGCGTGCAGAAAATAGACTCTCAGATCATCGACCAGTTAGTTCAATATTTTCACTGGAAATTGAAGTTTTGAACCACAAGAAGTTGCAGAAGGCTCTTAATGTCACCCGTGCAGCCGTACATCCTGAAATTTTCCTCGATGAATTCAGTGAAGTAGAACCATAGCAGATACCAGGTAATCAAGCAGATCATCCTGAAACTTTCTGTCACAGTATACTATGCTTCATAGAAATGTGCCGTTGCTGATTAATTAATTTGTAGAGAACAAAGAGTTGTGTATAAATTTAGTAACTCAAATTTGCCTCTCAATCAGGGAATTGAATTTCATTGTAGAGGTGCTGGAGATTGCTATTTTCTTTGGCAAGGGGGTTCCAAGATGCCACTTCAACAGCATCTCGGTCCAGCACTTCAGAGATGTTCAATCAACATTTTTGAGATGATACAAGTACTAGGAGTGATTTGTGTTACATTGCGTTCCACCAAATGTCTGGTATTGTGGGAATAATAAACCCAACACTCTGAGCTAACACACATGACATAAATGTATAGATTGAAAGTTTAAGAGAATAATTTTTTTTTTTTCCCTTCTTTTTTTTTTCCTTCTTTTTTTTTTTCCTCTAGAGAATCTGATTCTAATAGTGATCCAGATTGGGTTTAAGGGTTGTGGTTGCCTTGTATATTGGGTCTGTGTACCTTTTTTATATTCAATTTTTTTTTTTTTTTGGGTATGTTTCTTTCCCCGGACAGATCTATCGAACAACTATTTGAAAATTGTATAATGAATAATACAAGAAGCAATTACTTCCCAGTTTGTCTTTCCTTCATTTATGTATTTATATGGCAAAGATTTGTTTTTTAAGCTCTAATTTAGTAAAGCATTATTGTCATGGAGTCCTGTAGCCTTTTGAAAAATGAGACTGACAGGAGAAAAAAGTCCTAGAAGAGAAATGGAAGGTTGTTGAGTTAGTTGCATCAACTTTGATTGACAGCTCCTAAATGAATTCTTTTAAGATAAGTTGGTAAGAAAATTCAGAAGAAACAACAGAATCGGTACGAGAAAATCATCTCAGTATACATTGTGTATGGATTATACATATAGATGACAGCGGTCTATTCCTCTCCCTACCCTGACCATGAAGCTCGTAACGAAGGTATTGATAGCTTTAGTAGTTTTGGTGTTGCATAGTAGTGGAATTTTCTGCGACGATGGACCTTTAGTTATTGGCTACTACAAAGAAATTTGCCCATTAGCAGAAGAGATTGTGAGGCGTAATGTGGAGATTGCAGTGCGGAGAGATCCTCGAATGGCTGCTTCCCTTCTTCGCTTACATTTCCATGATTGTTTTGTCCTGGTGTGGACTTCTGATCCTTTGTATTTCTTTAAGATTGTTTCTTGCAGTTTTTTCTCTAGATTGATCTGTAATTCTATTTGTCTTCATGGTGCAGGGTTGTGATGCATCGCTACTTCTGGACAGCTATGGCGGGATAGTCAGCGAAAAGCTAGCTGGACCAAATTTGAACTCTCTGCGAGGATTTGAGGTCATTGACAGGATCAAATATCTTTTGGAAGAGGCGTGTCCATATACAGTCTCGTGTGCTGATATTCTGGCCATCGCTGCTCGTGATGCAGTTGTTCTGGTATCTGTCTCTCTTATCAACACTATTGTAAACATAAAATACTGAATGACTCATATAGAAGCAATGGCTTCAACAAAAAAGTTGAGATAATTCCAGATTGGTAACAAAACTTCTTTTTTATTTTTCATAGAGAGGTGGTCCAAACTGGCCAGTTTCTCTAGGCAGGAGAGACTCCCTGGTTGCGAGCTTTAATGGCGCAAACCAGTTCATTCCTACTCCTAATTCGTCTCTGGAGGGTCTTATTGCCAATTTCAAACAACAGGGTCTTGATATTGGAGACCTAGTTGCTTTATCAGGTAAGTGCTTGATGCAATATTGTTTCTTCTTCGTCTCGGTAGAAACTTGTTGTTTACGTCGTCCAACTGGCTTTTGGATATCTCGGTGTGTGATTTACTCAGTTCGTACTCGAACTTTTCCTACACAGGAAGAACAAGCGTTAGTTATACTAATGTGTTGCCCGGGATGCACCTCCGGTGTGAAAGTAAGTGAATCAACTTAGCAGTTACAATTCACAAGTGTGACAATGTGTCGTTTACCTCAGCCCCTAGAGATATTTGTAGGATAGCTCCTGATTCTGACTGATGGAGGGTATTTAGGAAGTCCGAAATGATTAGAGAACCTCCAAACACGTTAATATGGACATGAGTGATCCAAATGAGTCTTTTGAACCGGATCGTGGGGACCATGAATTGTTTGGTGTGTCTATTTGTGTCTAAACATATTGGCATCTGCATGGTTTTGTGAACAGGCAGTCACACTATTGGAAAGGCAAGATGTGTAAGCTTTAGGCAAAGGGTGTATGATGTGAACTACATAGAGCATTACGATCATTACGAGAGGTACACAACCTTCCGGAGAATCCTGGGTTCCATCTGCCCTAAATCGGGAAGGGACAATCAGTTGGCTCCTCTGGATTATGTGACTCCAGCCAGGTTTGACAACCACTATTTCCATAATGTTCTGCAAGGAAAGGGCTTGTTGGGGTCTGATAATGTGTTGGTGACGCAAGATCATGAAGGGGAGATTCTGAAACAGGTGTGGGCCTATGCCCATGATGAAGATCTCTTCTTTGCTTCATTTGTGAATTCAATAATCAAGATGGGAAACATTAATGTTCTAACTGGAAACCAAGGAGAGATCAGGAAACATTGTAGGTTTGTTAACACCTAGCTCTAGGTGGTCACTCCAAATTGGCTTGTATAATATTCGTTCTTTGGGATATTGCATTTTCTTCTTATAGTTTTATGTAAGGACGCAAAATGACAATGAAAATATGTTATTGCATTAACTTTTGACAATCACTTGATTTCTGTAAACACCAATAGTTCAAGTCTTGCTTAGATGGGATTAGATTAAACATCCAAATAAGATTCATTTTCTTTTACGATGCCCCTTAGACTTTCGTGTATTATAGAATTTGCCCTTTCTTGAATTTTACTTATTCCATTCTTTAAGTACTTTTAATTTATTTTTTGATTTAGTTCCTTCAACCTGCTATAGTCAGTGTCAATCACTCATGTCAGATTGGGGAGCCACATCACCCTCCACCATGACATATAAAACAACGTCGTTTTCTCAAATTTGGATTAATTTCTTTCAATCCAAATTCATAAAAATATGATTCAAATTTGATTCAAAATTCAAATAGTTGCTCATCTTTATAATACATGTAAATAAAAAATATCTTTATTTATTTGATATATATTACTAATTAATAATCCGTGTACAATAGTCTTACAATAATATTGAATCATATCATCTCACAATGTTATAAACTTTTAAATGTATCTTGATAAATAACATTAAATAAAAATAACGTTAAACATTGTCAAATAAAAATAACATTAAACAATCATATCTATCTTTTGTATGTATCTTAAAAATAAAATAATGAGCATATTAGAACTTGATATGATACAAATTAACACACGTTTTCACTCCAATAAATTGAATGCTCACCCGAATCCAAATTTTGTGTTTACTATTTAAGATACTTTATATGGTTAACCATGATTAGAAAAATGATAAGTTTTCATCATTGTCCAGATCGTGTGAGTTGTCAAACTATAAATACTCGATAATACTACTATTTAAGCCCTTATTCAAATTTAATGTTAAAAGTAAAGGAATCAAGCATTGTTCAACATATGATAAATCGCTTCTTCATTGCACATCAAGAAAGAGATGAGAGAGAATAAAAACTCAATATGCTCTGAAAACACAATCATTTTCTTGAATTATTATCAGTAAAAAAAATTTATCAGTGATTCAATTTTTTATTCTTTACATTACTACGTTTAATAGATCTGACCTCATTGATAAAATGCTAGCTTGTGACGCGATTGGGAAACATTGTTATAAGCACAAACTCAATGATGACGACGAAACAATGATTTCCAAGATTATAGATGCTATGCGGTTTTGTGGGATAGCCAATCTATTTTTTATGAATACAGATGTTGTTCATTGAATTGTTATAAAATAATAATTAGTGAATAAAATACATTAATTAATTTATAATTTAAAAGGGTACCGTTGAACATTTTATTGATCCAAACTGATATGGATACATACAGCCCAAGATTTCTCATTATGGAATTTAGTTATTTATTTCATTTTTCCAAACTAATTCATTTTTTCCAAAAGAGGGAATTTGTTCTGAAAATGTCTGATGTAACACATTTTCAATTAAAATTTGAATAGAAATGGTCCAAAAAAAAAAAGGCATAGATGGATTTAACAAATCAGTGAGTAAATTTTTGTGGCAATTCATTTCATAAGAAAGAATTGTGGAAGAAATCCTTTTCAATTACATCAAAACCAAAAAAATCTAATTCATCACTGTAATGATTAACATCAAAAATAAAATAATCAGAGGAATATAATCATACTAAGATTCATAGTTTCTTACTCTATGAATAAAAAACTCAGAAGTTATACAAGCTCTTCTGATACAGCTTCAGTATCCAACAGAAGTGCATAGAACCAACATCCGCCTTGTCATTGCAGACTTTACACTTCAAAAATGATCACCTGCTAATGGACATTGCAAAGAGAAAATGGTAGAGGAACCAAGTTAACAATAAAAATAAATTTGTTCTATAATGTTGACAAATTAAGACGTAAGATATCGACTAGAGAAAGGGCATCAGTTATGTAAGGTTTGACATCAATAAAATTCAGCCGCAAATTACCCATTTGACTTAGATTCATCACAAGCCCAACTCAAGTTAAGTATTCAAAAAATGCTACAGAAAGATTGAGATGTAACAACAATGACAGTGCTTGAAAGCTCAAAATAGAGTTGATTTGATTTCAAATCCTATTTTTTTCTAGCTACACGAGTATCTTAGGGCATCTAGAGAGACCTAGAAAAAGAACAAAACCTAAAACTTTATGAAACTTCAAAGCATGAACATACTAACCAAATCATAACAAGAGACAACCTTGTTTCCAAACAGGCATAAGTTATCCAAGGCGAAAAGGCATCAATGATATTCAAACAAACAAAATCAAACCACAGAAACATTAAAAAAAAAGAATAATTTAAGATTGGAAAAGACGATCAGAACCTGTCGGGATTCAATATGACATCATGTACTCAGTGGATTGACAGACCATTGAATTTCTATCGTCACCTCGTATTTTTTCCCTACTCTTCCCATTAGGAATTTCTTATAAGAATGAGAAACAAAAATATATTTTGAAGGTTTAAAAAAATATTTGAAAACATATATGCACATAGGATTCAATGCTCAGAACTTCTTAGAGGTTTGTGCCATCATCGACGGACCCAAAAGAGCCCATCTATGGATCACAAGTTTTTTTTTTCATCATAGCAATGAAAATTCAATAACACAAACAAGTTTCACTCTTGCTTCTAGCTAATAACAGGTCTTTCAAAACCAATCAATGCCTCATTTTGGTGGTATAATTCTAAAACAAACAATGATACATTTTGATGGTCTAATGAATTTTACATGCCATCACTATAGGCACTATGCTTTGTGTTGCAAAAACACAGAGCTAAGTAATCATATTATATAAATCAAAAACTCAAATACAAATGAGTTGTACAATTTCCTATAGAACAGCTTCAGTATCCATACTGAAAAACAGTGCATAAAGCCAACACCAGTCTTGAACTAGAAAGCTTTTCACTGTGCAATAATGATCACCTCCTAAAGAATACATTTTCAACATAAAACAATCAAGGAATTAATGTTATGACATACATTTCTATGATGTTAAAAATCCAGTAAACTAAAGATGAATTGAGACAGTAGATAAAGGGCATCAGTACTCAAAGGTTTGGCATCAATGAAATTCAGCCGCAAATTACCCATTTGATTTAGATTCATCACAAGCCCATCTCAAGTTAAGTTTTCAAAAAATGCTAAGAATGCAATGAATTGATGATTTGAGTTAAAACACTACTCTATCTAGATCCATTGATGTCTTTACCACAATGCTACTAAGGAGTATCTTAGCATAACAATAGATCTAAAGAGATCTATAGAATAAGAACAAAAATCTAAGTTTCTGAAACCTCAAAGCATGAATTTAGAAACCAAAATCATAACAGGACACAATTATGGTTCCAAATAGGTATAGGCATCAGTTCTCCAAGGTGAAAAAGCATCAATGATAATCAGACGCAATATACCCATTTGAAAAACGGGATTCATCATACGCCTACCATACCAGAAACCACTAACAGCAATCAACAGAGACCAGAACTATAAATTTCAAAACTTTACTTTAAAAAAATTATAACCCACATATAATCAAAGACCTAGCAACATAAAAAGGAACAATTTGAGAGGGGAAATTACGATCAGAACCTGTCGGGATTCAATATAACATCATGTAATCAGTGGATTGACAGACCATTGAATTTCTATCGTCACCTCATATTTTTCCCACTCCTCCCTCCTGGAAATTTCTTAAAAGAATGAGAAAAAAAAAAAAACTCAATTTTTGGAAAACATATGTGCACAAGAGATTCAAAGCTCAGAACTTCTTAGAGGTTTGTGCCGTCACCGACAGACCCAAACGAGCCCATCTATGGATCACAAGTTTTTTTTTCCTCATAGCAATGAAACTACGAGAATTCAAAAAGGAAAACGATGGTAAACAGAAAAGAGGGCATGATTATTTATGGGATCTATCCATAAATTCATAGAGGGGTCAGAGAGAGGAGGGTTGATAGAGATGCGCCATCGCCAAGCTGCAGTATTGGAGATGGGATGAGAGCAGTGGAGAGGATGTAACATTTTATAGACTCGTGTTTTGCCAAAGAAACCCTAATTTCCCAATGAAGCCCAAGCCCTAATTTCTAGTGTTCCTCTTTTTTTTTTTTTTCTTT
>JAYMTE010001799.1:0-12433 GCA_036897545.1 Pelargonium fulgidum
TATTGTAATCGGCGAGCGTACGGCCGTCCTCGAGCTGCTTTCCGGCGAAGATGAGACGCTGCTGGTCCGGTGGAATTCCTTCCTTATCCTGGATCTTGGCCTTGACGTTATCGATTGTGTCGGAGCTCTCGACCTCCAATGTGATCGTCTTGCCGGTTAGGGTTTTCACGAAGATCTGCATCTTTTACAGATTCAGAGAAGAACAAAAGAAAGATTCAGAGAAGAACAAAAGCTTTTCGAAGCGAATCAAGAGAGAGACTTTCAGAAATATTGATTTGTTTCTGCGTATAGAATTGTGAATGAAGAACAAGAACGCAATCAGTTGCTTTTATAGTATAGAGGTGAGGTTTGTAGCCGACCTTTTTTATGCGGATTGGGTCAGCAAATATCGGGAAACAACGAGAAAAGCCGCGTCTTAGAAGAATCCAGATTCTTCTAGAACTTTCTTTAGGAAAAGAAGTTCTTGTCGGTTAATGAAGGGACCATGGATTATCGATTTTCTTCATATTGAGTTGTTCTTTACAAAAAAGAATCTTTTTGGAGCTATTGTAGTCTTGTAGATACATTATTTAAGTATTTGCCACTTCTGTAGAACAGGCAAAGAGGTACCTGGCAAATCCGACCTATTTTGAGTCGGGTATACTCACAAAAAGCAATGCATCTTAGACCAAAACCCGGCCCTAACCCGATAGATCCTTCAATTCTATAGAGTCGGTTTAGAGTTCATCAAGCCGACTCGACCCCTAACTTTTGGCAGCTCTAAATTGCCAAGATAACCAACGAACCATGCCCAAAACACATCTAACTTAACCCATTTACACACTACATTCAATAAAACCATCCAAAATAAGATACTTCGTATAAGACATAAGCTATAGGCTTCACTGAAATTGGATAGAAGCCTGAAACAATAGTACCAACACGGACTAAAACTCCATCTACAAAGTCACTAAAACAGTCTACTTCTTCCCTCCATTTGAGGAATGTTTCCACATATATGTACAAAAATATGAAGAGGATTGTAAATCGAGGACCTAGAATGATAAGTTACTTCCCGGTCAAGTTATCGGAGAGTGCAGAAGCTTTGCAGATCGGACATACATTCTTCATCGATAACCATTTCTTGATGCAGCTTACGTGAAAATCATGGCCACATGTTTTCAGTGCCCCAACATCGTCCATGTTCTCATACTCTTCCTGTAAATTACATTGCGAGCGGAATCGTTAATACATTTCTCATCTTAATCTCAGTCTTAACAGCAGCTATTATGCCTTCATATGCCTAGAAATGGCAATTCAAGCGGCGGACCAGGCCAAAAATAAAAACTCAAGCATTCGTATTTCATTTTGCAACTTTTTACTGGCCATAAACTTCCCCACTGAGTGGAAAGACAAATTAGGACTAACGAAAAGCCGGGTGTTTTTTGGCCCAACTAGTTTATTACCAGCCCATATTATGCCTTCATATGTCTTTATCTGGCAATTCGATCTGGTCGGGCCAAAAAACCTCGCGCGTTCGTATTTTGCAACATTTTATCAGCCCTAACCTTGCCCACTAAGCAGTAAGACACGTTAGGACCGATGAAAAGTTGCCTAACAAAAACACGTGTGATTTTTGGCTCAACTCGTTTAGACCTACAGCCTACATTGCCATGTATACATATGACTAGGCCTTCTCAAGTTCCATTAAAAAGATAATATACAGTCTATTTTTTCCTTCTATACACAATCTTTTCATCAAATGTGCAATTAGTACGTGAACTTTTAATTTGTTACTTTAAGTACACTGTACACAACTACAAGTTTAAAACATAAATAGTAGACACTGTCAAAATTATAGCAATATTACTATACACAGGAATGAGTAGTCTCTTAATACGACAAATTTTGAAACTTTTTGACAAAAGTTTGTGAATCCCCGTTAACTAATTGAAAGTTCATGCACCAAACCACACATTTGACGAAACATTTAAAATGCAATTTCTACTACTTAATGGCTCAGCTCGGCATCATTGGACTCTATTTATATACAAGGACAAGGTTTATTTTAATTTCTGCATCTATTTCAAATGGTATAAAAAGTTCTTACCAGGCAGATTACACAGTTTGCTTCCTCCTGCATTTGATCCGACGAACAATAAATAGTCTCCGTCAAAGACTTACATATCAGATCTTCAGACAAGCCCGTGTTGACGCTCCCGATCCTCTCCCCTAATGCAAGTAGCTCCTACACAATGTAATTTGTAAATGGATTTGTGAGACCCAACAAAAGTGGAGTAAAGGGTTGCAGAGACTGAAAAAAAATGACAACCTCATAGCTCATACTGTCTATGTCTAACCGCATTTCTCTATGCTGATCAAACATACTTCTCGATCCATACAAGGCCGAGCGCTCCACTATCATAAAAGCCTGATAAAACAATAATAAGCTCCAGAATTCAGAAACATATGATAATCAAAATATTACAATAGTTTGGCAGATAGTATCCATAGCTCCAATTAAAGAATTATACTGCATGCTTTTAGAACAATAGATTTCATTAACGCTTAAGGCCGCCCACAGGTGGCTAGATTGCAACCAGATGTGCATAAAGTCACAAATATCTACTTATCAAGTCCCCTAAGATTGCTCCCAAGATAAAGCGGGAGTTGTTCTCCACCGGACCCTATAGGGACTATTGGGAATGTTTCTAATAGCTCTTTTCTTCAGTGAATAAATTTGTCATGCAATCCAATGCACAAACCACAGTACAAGTTCTATAAATCAGCGTTCCTTCTAAATGGCTATCCAAAGACCTCATTGTAAATCACAAGAACTAGTTTAAAGTTGATGGGATTAGTAAATTACATCCTACTTTTAACTTTGAGGAGTGCGTGTACTCGATAACATATAACTCTTAACATAAGATTTTGGGCATTTGGGTTCTAATTTGTCCATAAATACACTGTACGTGTGTCACAGTCCTGACTCAAAAGTTCTAAAACCAAACATAGAGCCCGGCACCAATCCATGGGTAGTATCACGAAACGTACAACCTAAGCACTATAACTTATTTTTGGCTCATACAGCTAAAGCAGCTATTCAGATTTTAGAAGTTCTTGTAGCACCAAACACTAGAGGGGTTTTCTTCAATGTCTCATCCTCATATAAGCTAAAGATTTTAATGCTGCCAAAGCTTTGATCACTCTCAAGTCATCACTGTAATCATGACCTCAAATGTAGAAGCCAGCATATCTCACTGAAAGCAAAACAGGTTATATAGAGCCAAACTGGGTTCCTTCAGGTAAAATAATACATCAGTCTGTCTATAAACAGCGGACCTTCAAATGGACAGATTATTTTTCCAATACCACAGAGAATATTGAAATGCATTATGGAGCTATGCATCAGAAGACTTTTAAAACAGTACATACCTCAGAAGCCAATCGATCATGAAGACTTGCCTCATCAGACAGTAACCGATGTCGCTCATTAGATATCCTTGATCCGCCACTCCTGTCATTGTTACGCCACCCTATGCTGGACAGTGGCCTGGGATGTCTGGAGTAATTTTCGGCTACCAACTGCAATCCCTCGTCAGAAGGTGCAACAGGTCCAAGGCGTAAGGTGCTTGAAGAACCCCTGAAAGCTGGACTAGATCTCTGAGAATAGCTGCTACGAACACCCCTGACAGATTGGGTCGATGTACCATGGAAATTCTGAGGAACAACTGCATTTCTGCCTGAAATGAAATCAGGATGGTATCCTCCACCAATCTCAAGAGTAGCATCATTACTACTGCTTCCTGCAAGGAAGTGGTTTGGTTCGTGACTAAAACCACTAGCATCTATTATTTCCAAAAACGCAACCTGTTAGAATCAAACAATAGACGTTCAGCACAGAGAAAAGGATCAAAAACTAACCTGAAACTGCAATCCTTCCATGTGCTGGATCCATACTAACATGGTTCCACTCCCGTGCTAAAGCACCAGAGCTCTGACCTGAAAGATCCATCAAGTTAGAATGTTCGATGGGATGGCTTGTGGAATAGGAGTTGATCGGAGGGGTGGTTGATAAGTGTGTCCTAGCTATACTGGATTCCAAATCAAATGCAGACCGGCTTCTCACATTCCTCGTAGAACCCTCACTCCTAATAGAGAGGCTGTTGCTTCTATAACTAGGGTTTCTAGTAATGTGTTCCCAAGACAACTGCTGAGATTCTACGCATGGTTTCTCCTGCTGCAATTCAGGTGATATTGCAATATCAGAGGAACTGCCTGCATTATTGTATCTGCTTGAACTGCCTCTGTCACAGGTTTCAGGAATTCCAGGGCTTTTTCGCTTATGAGGCCCTCTTCCATTGCCCATTGCAAGATCAAAACTACCCTCAATGGCATGGAATGCTTGCCTGTCATAATTAGAAGAGGATCCATGGTGCACATAATTATCAGAGACCGAGGGATAGGTACCGGCAGTTGATGGATGTATCATAGGATCATGAGATTGGCCTGAAGCATCTGCTTGATAGTGTGCTACGTCCCCACTGAGACTTGAAGAAGCATAACCATTTGGCCTTGGTGCAGAGTTCCAAGGCGAATTGAAATGTGCTCCATCTACAGACATATTTTCCACCGGATATAAGAAAGAACCATTTTCAGAAGTGCCAGCCCTTGCTGCATAACAAATTAAAAAAGTACATAAATAGACATTTAAGTCCTAAGATAATAGACATTCAAGAATGGTAGCCAGAACAATTCAAGCTTCCAACCATGTATGAGCAATTTTGTGTTCATCAAGATACTAATTGAAGGAACAACATCAGAACCATAAGAATAGATTGAAATTGGAGATGGCCAAAATTTGTTTAAACAGCCTAAAGTTTACGAAGGAATCTCCCAACAGCCTTAAAAGAAAATCATGATCTGGCACCAGATCAACCTCAAGAGACTAACTGACTAACACAATGGCAAAGCTAGATCCTATAAATTCTGTTGGAGACCCCACAGTGTATTGCAGTAAGTTCTAAGTCGTGGAAGCAAAGAACATGCCCCGGCCACGAGATCGCAAGCCTAAATATCATCAATGATTATAACAGCCCTTAATTAATGTTCCAGTAAAAGAAATCAAGGTCACATTACCCATATGTACGTAAGGTTGCTCGGCTTGCATATGATTCCAGTTCTGATCATGTTCGCTGTCAAACACTTGGGATTAGTTGAAAAAATGTCTATGCCCCATAATTTCTCCACAAAGCTAACAATAAATTATGTCTTAGTGCTGAACGCTGCAAGAAACCCAAAAAAAAAAAAAAAAATCTCAAAATGAACAGTAGAATAGATCAGCTTCACATTTACATAGAACTGTCATGCCTACATAACGTGTTAAAAGCAGGTAGATGTGGTACATTGAATTTCTTCAAAAGAATTTCAACAAATAAAATCATATCAAATACAGCTATTGCATCTATTGGCCTAGTGATTCAGCTGAAATAATTAAGCATAAATATATGATAGTAAAGTAATATTATTTATCTATATAATATATTCTTTTACCAATCTAATGTCATTGTTTGATAAGTTGACATATAAAGATTAAGTGCCATCCATTAGGAGGTCAAAAAAACCCACATCAGCTTTCTAAAACATTTGATGGGGACCTGCTACTATTTCACAAATGGAAAAGGAGAAGTCAATAGAAATAGTATTATTGGAAAGGGAGGGAATAAAAGAAATGTGCAAAAAAAGAGAGGATAATAAAACGTAAGATATCAAACAGTACGAGTTTAGTTAGATAAGCCTTGCCTGGTTAAGAAGGGCAGCTAATTAATGCCAACTTATATATTGGTCAGTTTCAAAAAATCCACGATTAATCAACATGTCCATAGAGGCTTACATCAATAGATTGGGTTTGGTAACCCAAGAATATGCTCGCTCCATATTTTTAACCTGTCAAAAGTCATGTCCTTCAAAATATAATAAATCAGACTGCTATAAACCACATCTGTTCTGCCTTCCTCTTGATTTAGTTTGCTATAATATTACTACTTCTTAAACAGCCATAAGCCTTCCTATGACTCCTTCATAACATGCAACCACAAACTATCCAGTATACTCACAAAATATAGTGAAGGCTTATATGTTAGCATTTACCTCTTCCAATTTCCCCACATATGGACATCCTCATACAGGTGACCAGATATGTAATGAAGGGTTACTAGTAGTTTCCACTTTCAAGCTTAAAAACTATCACTGATAAACCAAACGAGGTTGACAATTGAATTAAGATTAGTAGATATGTGTTTTGTGTGTGTGTGTGTGTGTAGAGAGAGAGAGAGAGAGAGAGAGAGAGAGAGAGAGAGCAAATGTCAGTTCAAAATTGCGTCAGCACTTATGCTCGTGCTTCATTAGACAAGCAGAATACGCACTTCCTATATGTGCAATCATAGCAAAAACATATTTGGTTGGTTCTATGTTTGTATGTACCATTCTTGCAACAAAAACACATGACACCCTAAAGAAAATAATTTAGGTCAATTCAATTTAACTATAATGTACGTCATGTAAGAGAAACAGTTAAACTAGCTCGCCTGTTTTTTCTCCCAATCATACTTGCGCTCACCAGAAGCAGGTGCAAACTGCAGCATCAGGGCACCACGGCGACTGACCCTAAGACCACCACCAGCAGACTGCAAGACATATAGGACGATGACGGAGAATCATTGTTAGCTCAGCAGAATAATTTTATTTTGTACAAGAAGCTAACAATCCTTTTTTTTAAATACATACATCCACTTTTGAAAAAGTTGGGAGAACAGGGTTCACACTGAGTGCACTCTTTCCCTTGTAAATTGAATAACTCACATATACCCTCTCTGAATTTTTTCCTGCTGATTCAGCAACAAAGCAGGAATGAACAGTGTGTTGGCTACGTGTAAAATACTCGAAAGAAAACATTAAAGTAAAATAACAATGGTTTAGATGCACCTAGTACCTGTAGCAGCAAAATTTTGATTGGCAGTTGAGATTCCCGCCTGAGATGCAAAAGCATGCAAGCAGACAGCATTTTTCGCATCCCCAGCTTTCCCAAATAACAATTTTTCTGACAACTGCTTCCTGTTTGGGTTAATGAAAACAAATATACGTGAAAACACTAATCAACTAATCATAAAAGCAAATGTTAAGAATTTTGTCGAGCGTAGCTGAATGAAAACCCAGGAAGGACATGTTAGTCATAAAAAATATAAAATAAAAAATAAAAAAGATCATTGTTGCAACAATGACATAATATAAACTCCAGAAAATCCTTCCATTACAGTAAGCTGAAGTGTTAAATATACATTTTCACTTCATACTTGATATTGCATTTAAATTTCATCAAATTCTTTTCAATTGTGACAATTAAGACCTCAAAACTGATTCATGAAGGCATATTCCATCCTTATCCATTCAATCCATCAACAGATAACTATTTTTATCTATGGTGGGAAACAGAAGCTTATGTTTTACATGTAACATATAGAAGAAAAATGAAACTCGCAAAAACACCAAGTGACACAACTTTGTTAACCAGATTATTAGTAGATCAAGGATAGATAAAATGACTGTTTCAATGCCAGTTCTGTGATTAGTTCTCTGTATCAAGGGGCTAGTGCATTACAAAAACAGTGTTATATGAGTTCAAAGTCCTCAAATGGAACAATCAACAGCATAATGAAACGACGTCAAACCCAATAAATGAGCAATGTATCCACCTTACTTCAAATAGGCTATTAAACAAGAACATAAAAACTATTTGTTTTGTTTTTTTTAATAAGAACCAAAAAATAACAAAATCCCTCAATATGCAGCTAGAAAATGTGATAAATGCACAACCACAGCCAAACGCAAAAAGCTGCATTAGGGTGTAGGGCTAAATACTTCAAACTCAAACCCTTTTTTTTTTCTTCTACTATACCATCCTCTCTTTCTGGGACTCCAAACAAACCATATTATATATGATATGTTTCAAATAGTGAAGGTTTATCATTAATAACAATATTTTCCTATTTATTTCCCGCATTTTTGAGGCAAACAAGCAGAGAAGTAGAGTGTTTCAGATTTATGAACTAGACAGAAATGAAAACTGAAAAGCCATGTAATGTATGATATATTTGAACATCATTTCCAAACCTTCTCTCAACAAAAAAAATAAAAAAATAATACTCCAATAAACAGGGTTTAGGGGTAAGAAGAAGGTACCTGGAGGATCGGAGAGACGGCAGTAGCTTCATCATCTTTCCGAGGGATTCACTCTCAGTCTCTCTGGTTTGCTTGGTTTTTGGAGGGAGACTCAGAGAAGGTAAAGTAAAAGCCCAAATTTATAACCTCTAAGCTAGGGCTTGTTTGGTAACCTCAGCCCATTTGCCTTCAACATTCAAATTGGAAGTTTTTTATCTTCTATTTTTTAATATTTCAAATATAAAATTCATTAAATCTCATACACCAACAGAGCACTTTCCAAAAAAAATAAAAATAAAAATAAAATACAAACAGAGCATGTTCCCTAAATTATCTGAGGACTGTGCTGCATGAACTATATTTCTGCCAATAAATGGACAAAATAGACATCACTAGAATATCAAGCACTCAATTTGTTTTCTAAATTTTGGTGTTACGATCTTTTTTTCAATTTAAAATAGCTCATGAGATTTTAATATTTATCTAATTTGATTAGTGAACTTTTGATATAATCTCTAAAGAAAATAATTGTTTTAGGTCAACATTTGAAAGCTTATTAACTGTTTTGAGTCAAATAAAAGTATAGACTAAAGTAAATCGAAACATGAAAGTTCGTGACTTTTTAAATTTAAAAAAAAAAAATTAAGAACTAAATTAGGTGAAACGCAAAACTCATGGATCAAATTTGATCTTTTAGCTTCTTCTTTTTATCAAAAGTAGCATTAGTTTCTCTTGTATTTTTGTCTCCAACAGTGTATGTTTTTTTTATTTATAGATTTTAATTAGCTATATGTGAAAAAGAAAATGTACAATGCTAACTAACATTTTCATAATATATATTAAACTATTTTAAACTAGGTCTCTCTCTCTCTGGGCGGCGACAGTGGCTCTTGGGGGATAGGACTATTGTATCAGAGTGGCTGTGTTTATTACATGAGAGTAATAACATCAAGGTATTTAAAGATGTGGTGATTGCTTTTGTTTTTTGCGGCTAGGTTCAACAATTGGTGGTTAGGGAGACGGCAGCAGAAGGTTTAGGGCTTCAGCATCATCATCGGAGTTTGTATCAATGGCAGAGTTCAGTCCGGGTTTGCAAAGAGTAACAGTGGCAGTGGAAGGGCGACAAGAGGGCCGAGTAATGGGTGATCCGGTTCGGATGGACGAGAAGATTGGTGAAGGAGGGTTTACCCAATGCCCCTAATTTGTTTGTGGATGAAAGACTCTCGGTTGTGAGAAGGAGGTTCGCAGATCGGGGGGAGGGTTTATCTAGTGCCCCTGATTTGTTTTTTCGGTTAGCTAGTACCTTATTCATATGGGTATGATTGCATTGAAAGTTGATTCGTCTCATCGGAGACTAGGTTTATTTTGTTCTTTGTTTCAATTAGCCTTTCAATTATGTATTATTGGTATTTCCTTTGTTTTAGTCTGGCTAGTTATAGTTTGCTATGAGACTGGTTTATTCATGTTCTTTTTCATTTAGGTTTTCAATTCTGTTAGTATGAATTCGGTGAATTAATGAAAGAAATAATATTCATTATCAAAAAAATAATGTCATGTAACGTATAGAGTGCATCAAAATATTTTCGTATAAAATGTCTAACATTTATATTGTTGAAATAATTATTTACACTTATTAGCACATGACAATAATTTAATTTTAAGTTTTATTGACTTTCAACTTAAGATTAATTTTTAACCAATTGAGTCGAGTCGTGTTAAGAAAAGATTGAATTTGACTATTTTGTATGGAGTCAAACTTCATCTCTAACTTATAAGCTTAGGTCAAGTACAAAAGTGTCGAATCGAGTCAAATCTAACAATTTTAGAATTGTTTTGGCTCAATTACCCTCTAAGGGTAGTGGAAGGTAGTTAGAAGTCTTGAAAATTTTATTAGGATATTTATTGATTGTGAGCAATACAACACGATAGTTTCAAGAAATTTCTCGGCACCATTGAATTTTCCAGCTACTTAGACTCTATTTGTAGCATTTTTATTGAACTTTTTTTTTTTTTATCAATATTCTTGTGAAGGTTTTTTCTTTCAACGAAAGTTTATATTTCTACCAAAAAATTAACGATTGTTAGCTTTTATAGTAAAAAAAATTTAATCTGGATAAAGAAAGAAGTATCTTTTATCAGTTATTTACAATTTCATGTTTTAGCTTATTACTGGTCATAATATGTGCTAAATTAGCTCAATCACGTACATATAATTAACTTCTTTATTCATTCTTGGTTATTGCTCAATCTTGACCACAAAACCAGCTGTATCTAATTATGGCATGTCACTTATGTTACAATTGAGTTCAACAATAATAAAGTAAATTAAATCATGCAATACTTTCAACAACAACAAAAATTAACATGCAATTACATAATTTAAAAGTTTAATATAGTTAGATCAGCTAGATTAATATAGAGCACAGCAAAAATATCAACATAGTAAACATGAATTTTGCTCGTCAATCATCAATATTGACGAAGCAACTAATATTAGCATAAGTAATTAAACATAACTGGTGTCTGAAAATTAATTAAAACATAATAATAGTGAGTAGCATATATGTTCATTCCCATCCACAATATGCATGCATGCATGCATGCATACACATTAGGCAAAGAGAAATGAACACATTGTTGCATGCATCTCCTAGTAATTATAAGTATCATCCCTAATTACAATCCAAGCCATAAGCTTATACATATCAAAAGGATCCATAGTTTCAATATTAATTGTGCCAATACTGAAACAGCTTGATGATGATGATGAGAGAGAGTTGATGATGGAGGATGGGAGAGAAAGAGAGAGATTACCTAAGTCCTAACCATGGTTGGCGAACTGCCCGGCCGACGGGTGGAGCCGAGTTAGAGGTGAAGAACCGAAGGGAACCAAAATATATCCCTAGGGTTACATGCAGATGCTTTTGAGCTCCATATCCAATAATGGAGTTTAGTCTCAAAAGTTTATGTATTGTTTAACCTAAATGCAAAACTAAACCCTAACCCTAGATTTACCCTAATTAAAATGGGGGCTAAAACTTCCCAAAGCTTATAGCCACAATGAATTTACCACTAAATTAACCCAAAAAAAAGTGGATGAATTAGTTTGACTTTTCTTTCCCCTAACCCTAAGGAGGAAGATGGTTGGTTAGACACATTATGAAAAGATTTAAAGTGATGCTATTTTTTGAAAACCAAAAAAGAACTACCATTTTACAAAACATGGCTGGTCCTAGTTTTAAAACCCTAAGACTAGAGAAAAAAAGGGCAATATATGCATATCCAATGCATGCATGCCCATGACTATTTTAAAAAGCTAAGCTAAAAAAAAAAAAAAAAGAAGCTAATTTGGAGACATATATTCAAGGGGAGGCTTGCTGTTGAATTTACAAAAAATTTGCAACCATCTTACATGGGTTTGTTTTGCTTAATTATTAGCCTTTTCCTAGGCTAACACTTGCAAAATTGGTTCTTCAATTTCCCTTTTACTTGGCCTTTTCCAAGGCTAAATATAGAACAAAGAGAAGAACTTTTTTTTTTTTCTTCATTTTCCAACTCAGCTAAGTTCCAATATTAGCTAGAGTTTTGGAGGGTTCTCTTATTCAAAAGGAGCCCACCAAGATGCATATTTGACTATCCAAGTTTGATGTTGGAGATATGAGTTTTTTTTTTTTTTTTTTTTTTCCTTGGCCCCTATGGGGGGCTTTGAATGAGTGCAAAGCAAGGCCCAAATGGGAGACACATGGGCCAGCTTTTGTTAGAGAGAGAGATGGAGACACATGAACATGATGAGAGAGAAAAAAAAAGAGAAGGAACCATGGTTAGGCCAAAGGTAGTGCTTGATTGAGAGAGACCTCAGAGAATGAGTAGGTGGTGGTGATGATGATGGATTGATTTGAGGGACAAATTTGAGACTCATCAATACATGGGTCTTGTCGGCCTAAAAGCCCATTGGATTTTAGGTCAGACCATATTAAGAAATGGGTCTTTTCGGCCCAAATCATGCAATAAGCCCTCTCCTTTGCATGTGAATATACTGAAGCATAATATATATATATATATATATATGACAAATTTTGTCATGAAATATTCCTGAATTGTATAATTTTGATAATGTTTTTAAGTGTTTGAAATGGTAAAATCCATGAATTGCCTCTAAAATCTACCTCTCCCGTGAACGTGTATACGTGCGCTCCACTTAGGATGCCAAATTCACCTATTGACACTCTTGAGGGTA